>JAMKCH010046071.1:0-11405 GCA_023653785.1 Ophioderma brevispina | reverse complement strand
AATAAAAATGGGCCCAATTAGGTTACTGTTACCTGTAACAGCTGCTAAAACTGCAACTTTCCTGCGATCATTAGGTCTGTCGTAGACAAAATCATTGGGAGGGTTCCCTTTTGGCGCATACTCTCTCACATTTTGAGAATTCACTGAACCACTCACTGGAAAAATGGCCTCATCAACAACAGCAAGTTCTCTTAAGAAGCGCCGTGGTCTGTTGATTAGCCAATTGCAAAACGCCAGCCTACGTTGAGGATCACCTGCATCCAATTTGTATGGATGCCAATTGATGTCATCAGTAACGATGCGCTGAAATGACGATCTGGAGACATTTGCGACACGGTTCGCGGTTTTTTCTTATGCTTGCGCGTGGGTTGTTGCGAAGCTCCTGTCTTACAGCCTGAATGTTCGCAGGTGTTCTGACGCTCCTATATAGGCCGTCCGCTTCGTCCTTTGTTGAAATTTTCCAAAGTTCCCTCTGCTTCAAACAGTTTTCTCATGTTACAGATAGCAGGGTTGGTTGGTACACTCACTCCAGGGAACCTGTTTGGCTCTTAGTAGTAGACAACACAACTTTGGCTAAACTACCACAAAAAAACTACAGCCATGCAAAATTAAAAGTTAATGCAAGTAAAGCAGAATGGTACAAGCAGCAGCAGAACTAAGGTGGATTCTCTGGGACGCATATATCTGAGATGATCTTGGATCTATGTTGGTGGAGAGCGTAACACAGTATTCTATTGAGCGCTTCAAGTTCATGAACGATGTTGTTGTTTGGAATAGCAGAAGCTTGAGGACACTTGGTGCAGTCCAGAATAAGCTGAAGAAAGATGTTGTCGTTAGAGGAGATTTCTTCCCACATGTCTTCATTGAAGTTTTCTGCAATGACGGATTCGTACTCGTTGATGTATTTGGTACGTGAGCTTGCGAGAGCTGTGCATTCCAGAAGGAAATGCATACGGTTTTCAGGATGTTCTCTTCACAGTGGACATGTTGGGTCGACAGCAAACTTATGAATCTGGCCTTGTTTGCCTGTAGGATGTAAGCGCCAGTTGCCAGCCTACACTTTATAGATGCCCTGTGAACATCAGTAGTTATGATCCACAGAGCTCCACAGATGGTGTGCTTGGAAAAACTTGTCAGTTTCCCAATTGATGTAGCGAATTGAAGATTTTGAGATGGCTTGATTGTACAGCTTCGTTGCCCAATAGTTTTCAACTGCTGTTTTGACAGTGTTCTTCCAAGCGCTCTTAGACGACGGGTCTTCTAAAAGACTGTGGGCATCAGACAAGGCATATTTGGCAAGTGTAATCACCGTCCCAACAAACCAGCTGTGTGATTTTATGTCTTTATTTACAAGTTGGTGAATGGCAATTTGGCGTTTGACGCCTTGTCCTCTGCAGATTGCTCCAAATAAGTTGAGTCTTCGCTGGTCTATGATGGCCTCAATAGGTTTATTGTCCTAAAGTAGAACACAGCCTCTACTGGTGTTCGATCTGGGAGATGCTGAATTTGCCTAATGACTTTCACATGCTGATTGGTTAGGAGCTTGACTTCTGAATGCTCATGGTGAATTATTTCAATATCATGCAATATACGGCAGCCCAAAGACATTCATCATTCTAAAATTGCTGACTAGGATGTTTGATACATTTTCCCATGTTCTTTCTAGGTAGTTTAGAGCCTCACATAATCAGAGCCTTGGTTTGTTTTTGAAGTTGTTCTAAGGATGCCTTAGGTGGTCATTCAAATCGACATGGAAACGGGAGAATCCCTTGAGTTTAAAAGGTGAACTTCTCGCCCGACATTCATGGGTGTTTGGGAATCCAAGATGAGGATTGAACTTTCCTCTTCTCTGGGTGGAATACATAACAATGCTGCGAAACATACACTGTAGATCACGGACACTATTGCAGCTAGTAGGATATCGTCTGCACATGTTGGAGACCCCACGAATATCGAGCCAAAGGTAGAACCTGCTCTCGAGCTTTCCAAATCTCTCAGCTGGGGGTTAATGAAGATCTTGTACATGTCTGTTGATTTCATTCTCCCTTGTCGTAAAAAATCCCTGTAGGAGGTTTCAAACCCCTTGAATACTGGTTTTTCCATCGGACTTGTTCAATGCTCCATCATACCAATTCAACATAATTCTCCATATGTCAGGTTCTACACCCATGTCGACAGTTTGACAAAGAGTGATTTCGAAAACACATCAAATGCCTTTCCTTGCATCTAAAGATGCAATGAATAGCTCCGTCTTATATCACGGGCGTTATTGCACGCCGGGCGTTGCACAGCCGTTGCACTCGCTACATAGCTAAACCAGTTTGGTAGTAAGATCTTCAACTCGAAGGCTCGTTTGTGGGCGTAAATTGAGGTGCCATTACTGTGAGAAATGTTTAAGTTCTCGTTCAAGAGATATCATGCTTTAAGCACAAGTCCACGCTACGTAGATTTTAGATTTGAAAAGCCCGCTCTGGCACAGATAGAAAGACTGGTATTTAGCCCACACTGCATGCTATGATGTTCAGATTGAAAAGCACCGGTGGTTGGACCATATCTTGAAAAGCCACCACCAAAATGAATCATTTTTTTTCAAGGCAAAGATGCTCATTACCCATTCTTTATGATTAAATAAAATCTCACAATATCAAATTACAGAAATTGGAAAATATCACTTCATTTTGGGTAAAGTTTTTAATGGGTCACCCTGTAGTGGTATTAAACCATTGTCTTCCTGAGCCATTTTTTGTAAAAAAATCTGGAAAGGCGAGGTGGGGGGGGGGCCTCGGCGGGCGGGGGGGGGGGTGGGTACACCCCCTGTGATTTTCGTTAATGAACATCCGTTTCCTGTTAATTTGGTACCGGCCTGATAGCTTAAGAGTTTCTTCTTCTTCTTCTTTCAATTGTATCAAAAAAGTACCACATCAACATTATAGACGTCACTTGTGACGTCATACCGTTGAGGAAAGTATGAAAAATCTGAATATAGGGTGGAAATTTATATTTCGCGCAATTTTAGCTACTCAAACATTATGATAGCACTAAAATGCTCTCATTGCATAAAGACTAGTCCTTTCCCCATCAAGAGAAGCAAAAACCGCATGAAATCGAACTTTTTTTAGCGAAAAATTTTAATTTTATCCCCTATTCCACACTGTGTGTACTATGGAAATTGCAGTTTGAACTGACATGCTAACTTTATGACGTCATTGGACTTAATGCTAGGTATGTTGGTACTCAATGGGAAAGAAGATGACCATAGCTATTCTATTGTACCAAAATCAATGGTCTGTGATTTCTTTTGTTGTGCTATGTATGTTGGTACTAGTCTCTCTCAAGGGGGTGTTGCCACCCCACCGTCACTTTGGGATCACCCCGTATCATACCTATACCCGTGGAGGTTTGTTTTTTGATGAAAAGGGCAGAAATTCACATGACAATAAATTAAGCGACACTGGCACATTTTTCCAAAATATGAAATTTTTCACTTTGTTCTCAAGTGATAGTCTAGGCCATTGGAAGAAACAAGATATATTTACACATAAAATAACATACCCCAAAACGCTAGTGACATGGATAGGAAGGATAAAGACAGCCCGTTATTTGTAGGCCAACTCTTAATTTTTCCATAACTTTATCAAACCAATGTGATATGACAACATGATATTTTTGACCGTACTTACTTAATATTAAAACCACAAGGTTAAGAATACTCGATCAAACAGTGGTGACTAGCGGGGAAACAATGCATACGGCGTGCGTGTTCTTTGTGTTAAACGCCATTTTCGTCCGTCTGCTGAATTTAACGGTCGCCCGTGCGACGTTAAATAAAAAAAAAAAACAAAATCGTTCTGTTTACCCATAAGGAGCTGATTTGGTCTTGAATCATTTCGGGGTGAGGTTTTTGTATATAAAAGCCTTACAACCTGCAAAAATATCGATTTTGAAAATCTTGAGGGCGCACGATTTTTCAAATGTGCCAGTGTCTCTTTAAATAATTTTTGGTCACCAAAAAAGGGGTTTATAGCCTTCGGTAGACGAGGGTTAATGATACTTTGACATTCCTTTAAAATTTGAAAAAGGAGCGACTGTTTTAATTGATCATAAATGAGATTCGCAAATTAAACATAACAAATGCTGTGAATTTTGCTGTCTTACTATGTATTTTCAAATAACGCAATATACTGTCTTTTTAAAAGCATCTTTACAGTATATATCATTGTAAATTTCACTGCATTTTTTACAACGGCTATAAATATGTTACTATTCCGCAGTTGTCAAGGTTAGAGTAAAATTGAATAGATAATGGCCTATAGGGAATCATTGTTGCTGCCCACAATAACAAAACCCGGTTCGTCCAAGGATGCACAAACACCTTTTCTGTAAATTTTGTTTAAAAATAGATTATTTTTTGTTTATCAAATAGATAATTAAGCCACAATCAGTCATAAATTTGACATTATCCAATTTTGCTCGCGTAATTGAACATGAAGCATCGTGTCAACAAATAATTGTGACCGTTTTGCGTGAAAATACAGGCATTAAAACAGTTCAAATCTGTTTCATCAATTTGGTTCATCAATTCCAGTTTGAAAACACGGTGTGGCTATACCGGGGGCACTCCCATTTTGAAGGTGACGCGTATGTAAGGCTGTTAAGACTCCCCATTTCTAGCATCGTTGTCACCCAAAGACCCCATGTTTTTTTAAACTTTTAACCAAAGACGCTATATTTTTTAAAATTTTTCCACTTTCCCCAAAGACCCATATTTTTTTGGAAAATTGCAACCCAAAGACCCATATCCATTTCATATTTGAGTTCCCCCCGAGGGGGTATACACAGTCGGACCTGCTGCTGTACGCTATATACAAAGTATAAACCTAATCCTTTACACCGTAATATATAGCTTTATCATTTAGTAGACATGGATGGTGAATGCTGATTGGTTAATGTCCCAATTAATATTACCAGAGTAGTTTTTCATTACTCACTGGATATGAGCCCGTATTACGTAATGCTTACACCAAATATCAAATCCTACTTTACATGAAAATCTATAGATGTAATGATTTTGCACATCTGTGGAAGAGACTGTTTTGGTCCCGACCCCGAGTTTGGAGAGCAAAATCCAATATGGCCTTTTTTGTTCAATACATTGGTGTGACTGCTTGCAATACCAAACAAATATTTCTATTTGATACATATTCCCTATGTTCTTCTGTGCAAAAACATTTTTAAAGTTTCTCTGTGTGTTTTGGAGGACTAGTGACATATGTGATGTCTTTCAAAGAGGTAAGTCAGGGTTTTTTTCCCAGCTGCAGTGCCATGCTACCCTGCAGAATTCAACTCTCACTGACTCTGTGCACTGCATATATATAGCAAGACAAGGCCTACTACTACACTGTGGCTATGGCATCTTGGTCTAGGACTGCCTTGTTGGAAATTGGGGAAAATTTTATGTATCAGGACAATGATGACTGAGTTTATGTTACTGTGCAGTTAGTCCAACTTGTTGATTTGTACATTGTAGGCCTCAACATTGTAGGCCTCAGGCTCAGTAGGCCTCTAGAAAAGGCCTAGACTAGGGTGGCCTACTGAGCTTTCTGGATTCTGTACTTGACTGTAGTAGTGTAGCTGTGCTAATCCAGATTTAAATAAAATTTAATCTACTTTAGGCTTACCACTTCAAATGTCTACTAAATGATAAATTCGTTACTCCCTGTTTGTTCTCATGCAATACGGAAAAATATTCAATATCACATTCGGCTATCGCCTCATGTGATATTGGAAACAATTAAACCATGGATATTTTTCCGTATTGCGTGAACAAACAGGGGATAACTAATAGTATACAGTGATCCTAGCTGTAATAACTGCATACTATACATCCATAATTAACCTATACACCACGGATGTTATCTGGATAACCAGTCCTTTCATGTGCAGTGTACCATGTAGGGCGCCGACATATGTTGGCTTTTGTGCGCATTTACAAAGACAATATTAACGTTTTGCGTATACTCTAGGTGTTTTGTTGTTGGCTTTGTGTGTGTGCTTTGTGGTGCAATGATTATGTGAGCATGCTAACAAGTGACTTGGAACCGACCCGCTAAGTATCATGGCTAATTGGCGCATTTTTCACCTGTGGCCAAGAATATCGCCCAGGACTCGAAACTTTCAGCCCACAGACTCTACCCATTCTGGTTTTGCGATTTCTACAATGCACTTACGTTACTAACCATCCTATATTGATCTAGAGCACTGACCTCTACGTATTAGATAAAGGTCTCCAAACAGACCATTCGCGAATATAATGGTCGTCTAGAGATGTGTTGAGCTTGCCAGTTTCTGACCATGTCGAGCCGCAGGCGAGACATGTCAGAAACTAGCAAGCGAAATATATCTCTAGACGACCATTATATTCGCGAATGGTTTGTTTGGAAACCTTTATCTTACATAAAACGTCGAGCAAAGGATTAAATGGAATTTTATCCAATATTCGGCACCATTTTGGATACTCGTTAATAATTTTAACGTTAAAAGGGACATAGGCCTAACTTTTTTCTTTAAATAAAACCACCAAATGCCCTTCCCATATTCGCATGTGTACGAGTCTATCACCAATAGATAATCCAAGGGGTAATCTACCAGAGGTATTCGATCTTTGGGCATTCAGCTGGATGTATTGTATACTCACCTATTGAACACTAAAACCCATAGAGGAAATCTGTGTTTCGGCTTAACTGTCGTCTTTGGGGTCAACAATACACTCACCAAGACAAACGGAATGTGGTCCAGGTGCAAAGCAGCTGACTAGTCCCCAATTTCCTTTATCCTCGTTCAGATACGAATATATAATTCAGAATACACCATCACTGACACAACAGAATTTATATATATCATTAAATGAGTGGACTCGTGAAAAGCATTAAGATTTTGGTTAATGTGGATTGCTTCTCGGCCTTTAGGCTCAAATTATGTGCATGTTGTTCTTAACTGCACGCTACCCATTGCACATCCTGGGTGAAATTTGTGGGAAGCTTTCCGGCCGCCGCTGAGCACACTATTTCCTGGTGCTCTGTATCGGTATGCCATAAGACCTTCTGGTCATTATTTTCATTTATCGAAGGTCTGATGACCAATCATAATGTCCCTCTACCTTGTGACAGAGTTGGAGCGTCTTAGGGAGCCAACTCTGTCATTTTACTATATGTATGGTCTATTTGTAATTAACGGGCGATTTTGGGATTATTAAAGTATAATATTTTGTCGAATTGCTATTTTTAAAATGTCAATTTGTCATGGACAGTCCCGTTGTGTATTAACAGTATTATAAATGTGGAATTAATCTTTTTACTGTAATGACCCATTGACATATCATTCCTATACGGCACAAAGCGATACCATAGCTTATGTATTTTAAATACAATCCTGCTTACGACACCCATGGAATAACCGTACGCTGTGGCATTCAGCCTGACAGACTTATGTTTGTCTCGCAAATAACTCCCTTAATTACAGGGAGTTGTTGCGATCATGGCAGGTGTCATGGGAAGGGATTATTTAAATAATCCCTTCCCCCAGACAATGGTAGACGGTGTTTCTACAGTCACCAATTCCTATAGTATGTTTCTTTTGTTATACATGACCATTATTTTTTGCGGAAGTGTCATCTAGCTAGCTAGATGACACTTCCGCAAAAATAATGGTCAGGTATGACAAAAGACGGACAATAGATAATAATGAATAGGAGAGGGCTAGACGTTTATACATGGATAGGCGGGTCGCGAGGTGTCACAACAGGAGGTTGCTTTTATACCTTGGTAATAGGGCGGGAAACATGCATACACCTTGTCAAATCAAAGGATGTTGATATAACAATAGAACAAATGTGTGGAATATGTGCACCGGCCAGCAGGTGTCTGTATTGTTTCCGCCTATTACCAAAGAGTAGAAAAGCAACTCTGTTGTGGGGACAATCAGACGGCGACCATTCAACTGTGCGGCAGGCCCCGCTATCCATGTGTAGAGCAGTGATCTAGAGTCAGCGAGTGGAATAACCTGTGACCGCTTTGTAAATTTCAAAGTAATTGGGGTGAATTGATTTCAATTGAAAATCGCTCTCAAACGATAGCGTTATCGCGGACCCCGTTGGCCATACGGTCACAAACGTTAATAATACAATTAAAGTTCATCCAATCCAATCCCTCAACTTTTATTCACTACTTCAGTGTTTTTATACAAAAAGGTGTGTCCCTCTTTAAAAGGGAAATAATGGGATAAATAAAAATGACATAATGAAAAAGACCCTACTGAAATCACTCCACGAGTTTGAAAACAATTTGGATGTTACATTCTGTAAAAAACGCAAAAACAGGAAGAGTTCCAAGGGGGAGGTGGCAGTTCGGGGCAATTTCTGGAAAAAAAAGGATGGCTGACATTACTGCAGCATTACCAACGCTTTGAAAAGCATGTAGTCTTCAGACTCACGACCATTGCTATTGTATATGTGCTAATACCGACTAACCATCTTCACTTGCAAGATCAAATCTTACTAGCGATGTTGCGGCTCCGTTCGTACGGGACTCATACAATAGGCTCTTTTGAGGCGCAGCAGCAAACATTGTACAAGCCTAACAGTAACATGCCTGAATTCCCGTCTGAATGCTTTTGAATGTGGTCCGCAAAACATGCTTAGAGACACTGTAATGTCTGTCAGGGATGTGAAAACCTTGCTTTTCTGTTCCAGAAAAATTGCCACAAACTGCCACCTCCCCTCTGGAACTCTTCCTGTTTTTTTTATGTTTTACAGAATGTAACATCCAAATGTTTTCAAACCGTGGGAGTGATTTAGTAAGGGCCTTTTTCATTATGTCAATTTTTCTCACGCCATTATGTCCCTATAAAATATGAAAAAAGTAAATTCACTTTTCTTACATTACTAGAGCGCGATAAGTTAGGATTCAACACAAAGAAACTTTTTATCATAAGGTCACCCTGCTTGTCATAAGAAACCCCACTGTAAAAATCATTCCAGAAAATCACCGTTGAAAAAACAAGTGTATCACAATACAAATTGAATGTTACATAAGAACTAGAGCTTTTCCCAGTCCCTTTGGGCGGGGGAAAACTGCCATTGTAATGATGTAATATTAGCTCCAAAAGATAGGATATTACGACTCGAATTATCATGTCAGAAGAAGACTCTTGTGTATGTTGGAAACCCCTAGGATGCCAATGTGCGATTTATATGCGTATAAACTCTAGCGCGTTTTAATTAGGTTACTGATACATAGTATTTTATTACAGATTGGAATTTTTAGTTCGGGTGTGTGTTTTATTATATACAGCATACGAATTAAAAATAATTTAGTTTCCTGAGCCGTGCACTGACACGCTGATGCATAAATTCGGCAGTTCACTGGCGTTGCCAAATGAATAATTGACCTATATTGTATATATTCTATACTTGTATACTGGATTTAAATGTTTTAATCCTTTTTTAAAATCTCTTGTATTTACTGATTTTATTGTTATAGAGAAGCAATTCCTAAGGCCACGTGTGGATGTGTTGCATTTTGTAATTGAAAAGTGGTTACAGCCACCATCGCCATGTAGTGCAACAGAGTCGTATCTGCATATTTGTCATTTTGCAGGAGAACGGACATTTTGTGTTCAAATTTCTTTTGTTTTCTATTGTATTCTAATGTCTTCTTTAATGTCTTCAATAATGTTTCTACTTGTCTGACTTTGATTGAGACTGGTACCATAGCTTAAAGTTGTGTTTTTACATGTATTTATACCAAGTCACATAATTTTGCCCAAAATTCATACGACGATATATATCATACCACTTTATATATTAGACATGATTAAAAATACCCCTTCCCCCTTTAAGCAAATCAAAGTCAAAGTTTTTCGCAGTATGGATCTGGGGAAACATCCGTTTAAAAACAACACAAGTTTGCATTAATTATGTAATAGGGGACCTATGATTAGTCACAAGAACTCCCAAGTACAAATCATTTGTGATTTTTATGCATGTTGCAATACTTTTGGTCAATGTATATGGTGAATAGTTGTGGCGTTATTGTAGTTGAATTAAAGTCTGACCTCTTCAAACCCTGCGTGCTATCCAATTCAGAAAAAATGAGGGAATTACGAAAATTTAAATTTTTAAAAATCATTTTCATTATTTATAAGCTCCATCCAGGAATGTATAACAATTATATAAAATAAACTAAATAAAGAACTAATAAAACTATATGAAAACTAAGTTAATAAGTAAATAAACAAGAAAATAAATTAATAAGTAAAAGAAATAAAAACGTTGCGCGCACAAAATTAAGTGAGGTTCAATTTTCGAAACATGAGCAAAGAAGACGTTTTATATAGATATGGATTTGAAATGGGGGTACGAATGTTGATGAATGAAACGACGTCGAAGAATGCATCGTTTTTTGATTCATTATATTTAAAGTGATTAAAAATTTACAATAATTATTTCAAATCATTATAATAATAATAATAGGCAACAGCGCGTTGAATCCTTGGGAAAGGGCGCTTTACAAATGTGGTATATTATTATTTTATTATTATTAGGATTGAGACTTAAAAAGCAAACTATACGTTTGATAGGATCTAATTTAATCCGCGCGTCGACTAAGGTATACTATTGGAAATTTCAACTTATTGGAATTTCATCTATCAAGAGGAAATTGATCAAAAAATATTCTTCGAAAGTGTGAAGTTTCACTATTTCGGAGTATGCCCTGTAGTCACTCTTTTAGAGTGATATTCACCGTTTTGCATATAAGAGAGTGGTTGGATATTCATAAACTCGGACTTAGTCGAAAAATGCTTTCTGTACTCCATTTTTATTTAAAAAAATGAATTACCCGAAATTGCACCTACAATCTTTGGTAGGGTAACGCAACGGATTTGGATTCAGTAGAGTGAACGTTATTACGTTAGACATTATTGTTGGCGTGTATTATATTGTTCACTGAAAAATATTTTTGCTAAAAATGGTGACTAATCAGAGGAAATACAAGACGTAACAGAGAGAATTCAATTCTTCGCGCATCAGTAATGTCTACCCAGTGGCCTATAATATTAGAAGAGTCATCTATAAATATCACACAGTAAATTCAGTATAACGTGGGGAGATGGGGCGCAATTTCCGCTTTCACGCAAGGGAAACGAAGCCGAGAAAAAAGTATTTCAACCATTTACCGTGCGATACTGTAATACTATAATTAATAACATGAATAGATTTATAGGCTCAAGTACAGGTAACCCTAAGGCATGGCTGCATGGCCTTGAAATGCTTTATGCCGGTGTATTTTATTTTGTTTTTCATCTGAAACAGTTTACAATTATATTAATAGCTATTACGCATGACAATA
>JAMKCH010046070.1:0-12130 GCA_023653785.1 Ophioderma brevispina | reverse complement strand
CGGTTTTTTTTCATTAACTTGTGAGTAACGGTTTAGCACGTCCCGATGAAATTGGTTTTGTTTCACATTCAGCACATAAAGGGTTAATTATTTTTAAGGTACTAATATATTGTTTCTTATATGTAAGACTCCGCAAAACAGTTCCTGGACACTTAAAAAAGTTTAAAATATTTCAATTTAATTTTTCACAAAAGCCATAATTGCATAACAAAAAAAAGGTACATACTTCTCTCCTGTCAGCTTTAGATGGAATTCCAATGTTAGTATTCATGCATGACTGATTACATTCAACTTAACGATGCAAGGTTCGTAATGAAAATGCAAGAAATTAGCATTGCAGGACTTTTAATTTTGAAGCTTTCTGTGAGTCAGTTACAACCCAAAGGCAATAATTCATTGACACTGGTAAAGGGTTTTCAATAATGAATACATACCTTTGATGTGAACAAAGGAACCTCTTGGTTTCAAACCATAGCAATGTCAGAACAATCTCGGATGCACTGTTTTAAACACATTTAATGGCAATGGCTAAACGTATTCATGCCAAACATGCGTGGGTCCAAATTCAGTATTTTGTTGTTCTCCATGACTTTTTGAGTCATTGCAGCACATCGCCGTCCCATATTTGTTACAAGTTGACGATTCTCTCTCTTGAGACCTCTTTGGGTAGAGAGATTTTCCCAGCTGAAGCCCATAAGTGCTCTGTGGGAATCATGTCTGGTGAGCAAGCCTGGCCATGGATCCAATTTTGCTGTATGTTTTGGGCGTCCAGAATCGCCATCGATGTTGTTAGGCACTGTGGGGGCATGGATTGTCTCCCATGGTTTCCGTCGGCCAAAACGGCACCATCACACCGGTTCGTACTTTATTCAATGTACCCGTTGGTGACATTCCAGTTTGCAGTGAATAACCTCAACTGTGTGTGAGGTCTTGCTCTGTAATGCAGCTCCCAAACTTGCTGCAATTCTCGTATGCAACAGTCCCTGCATCCCTCATTTTTTTTCCACACTTGCATCCTTTGTGGAAACAAAATCTGGATTCGTCAGTGAAAGGAATTAATGCCATTTGTTCTCTTGTCCTTGTTCGCTCTATCCTGAACATACCCTATGGCTCTCGCACGATCCTCCCCAAGGCTGCCCATTTTTACGAAAAATTTGCAGTATGATCAACACATGTGGGTTGTAACAATCTAATGTTTCCATGTCATCTCACCATGTTCCAGTTTGGATGAAGTGGTCCCCCCAAGATCGTGGTTATTCACAAACTTGGAATAACTTGAATCATCCCTTTCTTGCATTTCATTCATGACCTTGTCGTTGACCATGGAAATGTAACCACCCATGAATGAAATGATGCACATCTTAATTTCAACTCAAAACTGACAGAGGCTTAATGTCTGTTGAGTTTGGATGTCCAACTCTTTGCCTTTTATTAAATATAAATAGATAAATTTACTTTTCAAGTGTGCCCATAAACTTTTTTGGCTGAGTTTATATGTGTGAAAATATACAGCACCACAAATTCAGTGAGCCTTGCTCTTACATCAAACTTTTTGAAAGCTTATTTTGAGGTTGATATCTACTCTAGAAGACCAAAATTACATATATTTAACAACAAAACCTGTAGTTTAGGGAATCCTTATGTTTTTCCGGTGTTGTAAAATACGAGGTTCATTTTCCCATAGAGTTGCAAGGTACCGTTTTTAGTAACGTCCCGCGCGATGGAAATTGGTTTGTTTCAGACCATAAAGGGTTAATTATTTTTAAGGTACTAATAATTGTTTACTTACATGTATGGTGTGAACATAATTCATCAAAAGATTACTTTGATTTTTAAAATATCTCAGACAATGACTTTCCGTTAGTGCCCAAGGGGGAGGGTTCCATGGGACTCCCCACTAATTAACTCATTAATGGTTTGGCCGATTTTAATTTTTTTGGTAATAAAAGAAGCGCATTGAAAAGTCAGACAATTATAACAAAAACGCAAAAAATATCACGCATAAAGCGCAGCGCAAAACTAAATTTTGGGTCCATACCCCCCCCCCCCCCCCCCCCCCCACCGGTCTGGATGACACCTTATCGTGGGTTTCTGGTAATGGTTGCAGTAGACATACTTACTCAGTTTTTCAAAGTAGACTCGAAACATTTTCTGTTTATAAAACAATTTCTGTTATAACCTGTGTTCAAAAAACCATGAGCAATGTCAATTTCCTTGGTTATATTACATTCCCATTTTAATAGTAACTCTTACTATCCAAACAAAGACATATCGTTAATATCACCCACTGTTTCTAGTGCTCCCCTCTCAATTGAAAGTCTGACTTTGTAGTATTATTACTCTTTCATCTAATATTTCTGGGACATAATAGCACTGATTTGACTTGCACCCTTCTTCATACAAGCAAAACTTGTTGTCCAATTGTTCCTTTGCATTTGCTTCTTATATGTCTGTGTTTACCAGGACAAACCTATTTCACCTTGAATTCACATGAGCTAGTAAAATTGAAATCCCCTTGGCACCGTTCAGTAGCTTTCATTCACCAAGGTATTTGGAATACACCCCCCTGGTGTTTGGGGTATGATAATTGATACCCCCCAGATTCACACGAGAGTCAGTCTCATGAAAAAAATGGTTCAAAAATGTACAAGTCAACCCACTGGACCGTGTCCTTGGTGGATGATGCGTGTTGTAACTCATAGTGAATTGACCTTTGAAATCAAAAGCTTCTATTCGAAAATAGGCCTTACATGTTAAACCACATATGGGCTGCTAACTGACTAGGTCAATTACTATATACAGTGTGGTAAAAAAATTCGTTCAGAATAAAAAAAAATAATTAAATGAGTTAAAAATCATTTCTGCTCAAAATTCTTTGCTTTGTTGTTGTAAAAAAAAAAACGTTTATTTTGGTGTAATTTGGACTTTTGTAGGAAGAAGTTATGCCTATTTTTGCTGATAAACTTTAAAATCCGGTTTGGCCATTTTGAGCCACGCAAAGATGCATCGTTATAGAGTAACATGTTCTACAGCAGTGTTTTGTAAAAATATTAACCCAAATTATTTGTCAAATAACAAAGGCGGAGAAAAATCACGACATGCCAAAATAATATCCACACAGTATTGCAAAGAAAACTCCACGATAACGAACGAGATTATAAACCAGTTATTAATTAGTATTATTATTATTAATTACATTATTTTATTATTATTATTATTAAACCTGAGTGAAAATAAAAGTTCATGTCCTGTGAAAGTAAGCCAAGATGGCTGGTGAAAGTCCACAGTTTTAACTTTGGATCAGCGAACTTGGAAGTCAAAGTGAACCATAGAAGGTTTCGTATTCAGCTTGAAAAACCAGTTTCCATTTATTTTAAGTTTATTTAATAATTCCAATTTATAACAGAAATCTTCATCGTTCGTTTTTCCGTGCGATGTTGGACGCTAGTTATACTGTATTTGTGCATAAACAGCTGTTTTAACAGTGCACATTTTCTCTTTTAATTTTTAGAGTAATTTAAGCAATGGCGTAATAACCTGATCTCAATGATGGACATGCAAGAGTTATTACCTCTGAAAATCAATCAGACAAATCCAATGCTTAATCTATTACTTAGAGATAAAACAAAAATCTCTGAGCCATTTCATTATATTCATGAACCAACCATTGGGTTGGCTGATTTTCATAACTGACTCTTTTTGATTGAACAATTGTAATTTCATTTTTCAAGATATTTTACTTAAAGACCGTTTTTGTTCATCCGATATGTTTTTGGTTCAAGAAAAATCGATTTCACTGTAATTGCATGTGTGAACTGCATATGGGTTAATGGGTATATAACGTTTACAATCGTTGGCTTGCACGCCAATACGTATTTTCGAACACGACGGGGACTTTTACCAAGAGCATTGAATTACGATCCACTAAACTCACGTGCATGTACTCTACGCAATAAAGCCAGGTACATCTACCATTTTGGCCTTTTATTTTAATTTTCGGGCTCCACCAGACCTGGGGATTACGGTATTTCCTTCACTAAAATTAAAAACAATCTTATCTAACCACTAAAAGCTGTCCCCACAGGGAGAAAAGGGAGTGCACACTCTGTAGAAAAATGAATAAATGTCAACTCAATTTATTTCCATAATATCTGACATGGATATCCCATAACCTCAACAAGCTCAAAAGCGCGAACATGTAGTCTAATGATATTTCAATAATGGCCCGTAACACACTTCACATTCTTTTACATCTGGTCTATTGTTAATGTGCACGCAGTTGAATAGACTTCGAATGTTATGTCCTTGCCGCTTGGCAAGTTCTTCTCCCTTGTGTCGCGATAAAGAAATCTTGAGATTCGACTGTGTGTTCAATTTACTTTGACACATATGATTAATAATATTTTTTTTTTGCTGAAGACATGTAAAGGACCAAATTCTGAAAGAAAAGCCCATGGGCAAGGAGCGGACCTAATTTGGTGCATAACCTCGAATCCGCAGGTTTTTGTCTTTAAAACCATAATTTTATCTATCAATTTAGCCAATAAAGGCAATGGTATTCAGCGACCTACAGTTTAAAAATTTCATGAGCGAGGTGAGTAATTTGCCCTTTAAGTTATGACAGATCTAGAGCTCAATACGGCGAAGTCATAACAACTGAATATAGCTTAAAATCTTTTCAACAGTGGAGGCAGTAACAATGGACCTGCATACCCTGTTGAGAGAGAGATCTGAAGTGTTTTTTAGGTTGATTGTTGACTATCATTAGCTCCATTGTTGGCTTGAGTTTACGTGTCTATTGGGCACTGACATTCTGGAAGTTAATTGAGTTGCCATTTTATTCATTTTTCTAAATAATGTGCACTGTTTTTCCATTTGGGGATACATCTTTTCCTGGTTACATAATATTTTTTAAATTTTTAGTGAAGGAAGTAAGTGATCCCCATCGCTGTAGCACGAAAAGAGCGTTACAATCACGAACTATCATGGCCTAAAAAGCGTAACAGACGTAACAATGATAGATACCCAGAAACACTACAACTCACGTACTCGAACACCAATGCTGATTGGCTAACTTCGAACGCGCGGGATGAACCCAAGTTTTCTGCCGGAGTTGGCCAACATATTAGAATTGTTGGTTGCAGACATTTCTAAATGAAATTTTAACACAATATGATGTTTGCCACGTGTAGGCATTTTCCACATATTAACTTTTGATTGAAAGGTATCAAATGCAATACATGATATAGGAGGGTCTTCCTGCCCAGCGACACATGTAGTATCATACTTAACACTTAAAGTGACCAAAGGGGTTTTTCAACTTCCGTTAAGTGTCCAAGGGAATTCCCATGGTACCCCCCTCAGGAAACCACTTTCGGAGTATTTTTGCACCGAAAAATTTTTTACCACATTGTGAGGGGTCAGTCATAAGACAACCCAAATCAGCAATAAAAAAATTTGAATTGTTATTTGAGGTGCAATTTAGGGGCAACCATTGTTTTCAAAACACGGAAATTTCAAAAAGACGCGTAAATCAAATGAACCTTGCGCTTGCCATTCAAACTTGTTGAAAACTTTGTTATGTTGATATTACTCTAGAAGACCAACTACAGATATTTAACACAAACTTGCAGTTTTAGGATTCCTGTATTGACGGGTGTTGACAAAATACACGTCGTTTTCCCATAAACTTTTGTACGTACCGGTTTATTTAGCAACGTCCCACGGTGAATGAACTTGGTTGTTTTCAGTACATTAAAGGGGTTGAATTACGTTGAATGTTACTAATACATGTTTATTATATGTAGTTGTGAACAGATATCAGGAAAAAAATTGTTTGGGTTCTTTGATTTTTAAAAATATTCTAGATGACATCGTTAGTGCCCGGGGGGGGGGGGGTGGGACCCTCGCTAATTAAGCTGCCCGATGGTATTTGTTTTGGTATGAAAAGAAGGGCATTAAAAAGTCAGGACAGTTATAGAAAAAAAAATCGGCGAAAAAATCACACCGCGTTAAGCGGCCCCAGCGATCAAACAAATTTTGAGGGTCACTCAAGTGTTAAAATAACAAAGAGAGTAGCAGCTCCAGAAGAGAAAACAAAATCACAAAGGCACCATTCCAATTTTGAATCAGAATCACAAACTATCAATCATTTGAAACGATACTAAAAACTATAATGGATAAATGTTGCTAATTAGTGTATTATTATAATTACACAAGGGTTGGTTTTTTTTACAAAATAATGGTGATTAGAAATCTCGCTATTATTTTACCAATTATATGAAAATTACCAATCGTTATATCGGTTTGTGTGACGATATGTATATATATTGAGTGGCTGAGGTTGATAACATAAAAAATTCGCCCGAGACGAGCAAATATCGGGCGAGTCGAAGACGATGCCTGATATTTTTTCTTGGCGTGAGGCGATTTTTCTGTTATCAGCCGAAAAAAAAGCCATCCAATATTATATATTATGATGCAAGAAGAAGCAGATGGTCAAAAATAGAATTTTAAAAATGGCTTCAAAACTAATAAAAACAGAGTATTGCTTGACGACTGGATTGGCCCGAATGCCCAATCATTTTTGTGTATTGTGGCAGTGTTGGGCGCGGTATGCGCTAATCGCACAGTGGTATTGCACCACAGATGCATACTAATGATTGATATTATTTTTATGGCTTCAGCCAGTTGAATGAACCCTTTCTCGTGATCCATGGTGATTTGGTAATTATTTAAAACTTCTCAATCTGCTGTATTAAGGCAATGACAATGAATTACCGAGGATAACCGCTCGTTACTTATTGAAAAAAAAATGAAAATATGCGCACAGGGTCATTTTAATGAAGTGCAGTGAATGTGAATTGTGTTAGGACTATACTTCATGATGAAGGAACTTTGTAATTGGAATATGCGTTCCTGTGTTTGGATGTTTATAAGTTGTGTGTTTGTTTTATTTTGTTTGTGTTGTTTTTTTTAGACCCTCTTTTTACGGTGTGTTAAAAAGTTGGCTGGGTGTGTGTGTGTGTGTGATGGAGTGTGTGAGGTGTGTGTGTGGGTGGTTGTGTGCACGCGCGCACACGGTGTGTTGGTGTGAGGGAATTTCCTTGGGATTTAAAGATAGTGCGTTACTTGCGTTGATTTAACAATAGCCACACAATATTTGGTGTCTAAAACTCATCCTCAATTATGACCTGTGTGAATATATTGGTCGATAGCTAAATGACATATATATACAAAAACACAGAATGACAATCAAGATCTGTAATATAGATTGACCTGAACAAACGCTTTTTTAAATGGCATATTGAAAGGCGGAAAACTTAACCCTTTATTGATAAAGTGTCCACCTTTACTCTATAAACAAAATTAGAAGGATTTGTCAATTATTATCTCAAACTTTTGAAACAAGTTTTAGGACCCTGTCAATTTTACGAGATGTATTGAAGGCTAAGTTGACAAAGTTAGTTTGGCGATTCCCATTTAAGTTTATTAAATTACCAATTGGTAAAAAGTCACTGGACTTAAAGTATCGCTAGCATTTGTAACTGTCTATGACACGGAGGTATTTGAGGAATGTAACGATTTTATTTTTCTTTATTTGATTGAATGGGAAGATGAATTTATTTTTAAACTTACCCTGTAATGGTAAGACAATCCACATTCAACACCTAGTCGATAATACTCTTAACACGAAGCCTTTACAGCAACGAGGAGTAACCCTCCTTTTGTGCGATACAAGTTACGGTTTACGTCGAACACTACGATTTGATACTGTTTCTCCCACTTACCCAACTTTGCCGGTACGCCTCGGGCTAATATCCGTGGCAGCTCTTAAGAGCCACATTTCTATTTAAAGTATTTCATGGACGTATTATTTATATACTTTAACCTGACGGCAATAGACAGCTTTCACATTTGGTTTTCTCGGTTTAAATTCGTTGATACCAATGCAAATATACTGCGTAAAACAAAGGCCAATGCATTAAAATAAATGTGCCACTCTCTATGTCTCGTCTTTGTAAACCATGTTTGCTGTTCGATTGAATTAAATTTACTTTATCTAAAACGTGAAAACTTTAAGCGATTCAACGAATGCATGGATTTCCCCAAAAGTTGATATCGAAGCACAGGCTTACATCTAAAAGTATAAGAAAGTACAGGACGAAAGACCCATTCCAATTAGATTGTTATTGTGATTAGATTGTGATGAGAAATACATGGTAGGCAAATTGTCTTGAAAATTCCGGTCATACAGGTTCTGATTTGGGCGAAATTGCTATCACACTCGACCAATATACTAAGGCGACTGCAATGGACGGTTTCTTCTGGAATTATTTTTAACGTAAAGATATGTTTTCACCTTAGTCGTTTCAAAGTAAAGTGTCTACATAAACATGTTGGCTATCGTTAAATAATTGTAAACCGTCACTTCTTGATAAGAGGTAAAGGGACGGATTTATTTTTGTTGTTTGTTCGTCTGTTTGTGAAATATGCATTTATTACAGAACATATCACCATAAAATATACTGACAAATGGGCGATTTAATTAAGATACACCGATTGCAGTCAAAAGTAATTATTAAATCTGGTTTAATCTGATTTTAAAGTTTACAGTTGCCAACAGGACAGTCTAGATTACATTCTCGAGGTGCATGTTAAATAACGCCCACTTTTGCGATTTTAATTCACGCCTCGCAATTTCATTTTGAAATGGAAAAAAAAGGGTTGTGGTATTGCATTTGTCATTGTTCTGTTTTACAGAAATTAGAAAATTGACAAAATGTCCATTTCATCCAAAAAAAAAAAAAACAGAACCATACAATAATTACCGACGGTGCATGTTAAATAAATGTGAAATTTACAAAGATTCTAACCAGTATTGTGCAAAAAATGGTAACCGCAAGAAGGATACGTTGAATGAAACAAATTGCGTCGTTAAATGAGGACTCCCCAAAAAGTAACGCAGCATGTCTAAATACCCACATAAGTTACAAACCAATGGTCTATGCACGAAAACATAAAATGATATCAGAGTCTGTTTTTTGTGCAAATTTTGATACCTTTTGTGCCCCATTGTGATCAATATCGCCAACACAGTGTCCACTTTACGAAATGTTGTCACATTTTCAAAGTTGCACCTAAAGACATTTTTACAAGGTTACAAAAAACATTCAAGAAAGTGACACACACTTCAAACATCATTTCTTTTAAGAATGATCTTAACACTTATGTGTATGGGGGGGGGGGGTCCTTGTGGACTCAACATTTTTTAATGGTAAATTACTTTGCCAAAAAATTATGTAATTGCCTAAATATCAGTAGCGCATATTCGCCTTCCACTTATACACTTAAAAACACTTGAAATTTTGTATTTTTTTTTTGTAAATAGCTACTCCTATTAATTTTAGTGCTTGATTGAATCAGACCAATTGGGTGGTACAACCATATTCCCCCTGTATGGTAAAGAGATCCGTTAAAAAACAGGAAGAATGTGGTCTTTCACAGAATGGCAATCAAAATGGACTATATATGTTACTGCAACTTTTAAAAAGGAGAGATTTTTCTTATAATGGATATTGTGTTGGCAATATTGATCGCAATGGGGCAAGAAGAGGTATCAAAAATTACGGAAAAAAATATTGATATAGTTCATGTTTCGTGCAGAGACCAATGGTTTTTAACTGTAGGGTACTTGAAATGCTCTTGCTTTACTTTTGTGGCAGTGTTTTGACATATTAAACTCCATTTTGAATGTGGCTTTCACATTTGTACTCCTACATATTTGAGGGTACACGGTTGAGGTATAACGCCAGGCCCATACTTGTTTTTGGTGCGCAAAGATTTAATTCTTAATTGTCCAATTACATTTTAGCTCCTTTCTTGCAAAAAACAAACTGAAGTAACGTGTGCAAAGGAAGATACTGAAGTGGTGATGGGGGGCTACACCCACACTTTATGGAGGAAACGATACCAACAAGGCTAGTATGATTGCCACAGACACGGTAGGTACTTGCTTTGGTAGCAATGGATAGCTGTAGTCTTTTTTGCTATTGATACTAATATAGTACCACAATGCCTAGGTTACGTCGGAATGACGTAATGACGTCATAATTCGCTGTAGAAACAACTGTCAAATTTTTCTATACAGTGTAGAATAGAGAGAATTCAATTATCCACCAAAGAAGTAAGGAATTTATATTTCATGTCGTTTGCCTTAAATGAAGGCAATGATAGTTTATACACAGAGCGGTTAGTGCCATAATGTTTTCGAGTCGTAAAATGGCAAAATTTTCCACCCTTATATCCAATATTTCATCCTGCCTTGACTTATGACATCAGAGTGATGTCATAAGAGGAAATGTTTGTACTGATTTGTTATCAAGGGAAAGTGGACATCTTCTGTGGTACCAAATATAGAGGGCGTTAGGGTTTAAAAAAGAAACTTAAGGTAACCCCCCCACACCACAAACACACACACATTCCCGGATGTGGGTGTTCAGTAGGACGGAGGGTTAAAATTGGTAAAATTTAACAAGTCCAGATTTTTGGACCTCAGCCGTTACATAATGTCAACATTCCATGAGCAAGTAAACCTATAAGAGAGGGAAATTCTAACTACGCAAGTTTTCTTGTTTAAAATTATCTCTCTACGGCCGTGGTGGAAATGACCTTCAACACGCTTTCCGATAATTAATAGGGTTCAAGCTCAATTTCTAATTCAACGCTGACAAAACGTTTACCATCTACATTAGTAGGGATCATAATATTAAAAAGTAATGCATTGCATTGTACCTCAAATTTTACCCTTTAGAGACGTCCAATTAACATTGCTGGACTCTAGGTCATCTTTGTTAGCCTTTCTCTCTGCTTTGGCAGCCATATTGTTCCAACGGTGAAAGGAAAAAAGAAAAATGAATGAAAGAAAAAATGCTAGGATTTCTAAGAAAATTCAACTTCGTCAAATTTGAAATTTTACAAAAAGTGTCACCACAAATTATTAATTAGTTGTCAACATAAAGAGACAAAAATTAATCAGTCCGGTCAGTTATGTCACACCATAGAAACTGAGTAAATCTTAAGTCACAATCAGAGTTTTACGGCGTTAAGAAACTCGTGCACTGGTGTTTTTAAAACCAAATCTTTTAAAACAAAGTTATTTTGTTGGCCTTAACATATTTAATATTTTTAAATTTGTTAATTATTAGCTTTTTTTAATTCTGTGTTTTTTCCTTATTATGTTATTTTGCTAGCAGCGTGAGTCTGTTTTAAGGCCGAAAGAATTTTAGGATTAGTTGGATCTTATCAGGTCTTTTGGCCAGTGATAAGTGGAACTCCAAAGACCTGAGATGTCGTATAGGCCGAACCAATGTCATGGTAGGTAATGAAGGAAATAAGGGCCGCCCTTCGTTCAAAATGGATTAATTATGGATTGCTGTTTCATATACATTTTATAAAACATGACTTAAATATCATTGTTACAATATCTTGTTCATACAGAATCGGCTGTTTTACTGGTACTATATAATACACCTCAATATTCTGCACTGTTAAAAAAATAAATGAAATGTATATAATTGTACATACCTTTCTTTATACAAAACAAAATTATCATCAAAAATGTACACGACAAAAAGGTAAGGAAACTTATCACTTAATAGCATTGTCAATAACCACTTTGATCAAAGCAGGGACTTATGTACCTTAATGTTTCGGGACATAATTCAGTAAATGTAAGCATTGCAAGGGAAATGGAGTTGGTTATGACGATTTCAACAGCATTACAAGAATGAAATTTCAATCGTACGAGAAACTTTATGGATATCTATTTTGGCACCCGTATCTCTTCTAAAGGTTTGTAAGGTAGGGAGCAGAAATATCGTCGTGGTCACGACATAGGTCGAATCTGATTTTGGTCAAAATGATTAATGTTGATTCTGGTTGCATTTTAGGTACTCTTAATTGTACTAAAAATAAAAGGAAATTACCTCTCCTTACCCAAAATTAGCCGCAATCGATACCACCCATTTGTATTAAAAGGGTTTCACAACAATCGAATACGATTCGATAGCTTTGATTCGTGTCCAAATATCTCAAAGACAAGATTAAAATTCGCAAACGAATCCGTATT
>JAMKCH010046069.1:0-11661 GCA_023653785.1 Ophioderma brevispina | reverse complement strand
TTTCATTTCTCATCCATATCTATCATCACACCAAAAAAGAAAAAAATCCATGACATGCTGCGGTGCACATCTCGAGTGTTGACATGGAATAGCCCAGTTAAGGGACGTTAGGATATGGGAATTATCACTTAGCATGCCATTTGTTGCTTCTACCTATAAGTGGTTTCACTTCATTACACAACTCAACACCACACCTCTGGAGTAAGCCACAGCATTCTTGATGCTCTCGTTGTAAGATCATCAATGTTGAGAATGTTGCTAAAATAATGTTATCACAGTAAACTAAAAACAGAGTTTAGTCCCTTTTAACCCGCTTTTGTGAATACGGCCATTGTTCTTGGCTTGTTCACTATCCAGTCTAGACTATACTGTGTGTGCTGTAAATTGTAATTGAGTACTTTTATTAGGCGATCAACCTTGAAACTCCCAGACCAGGCCGTTTATTGCTATTTAGACCTCAGGATTCTGGAATCCAAAATGAAAAACTATAATTGGAATGAAATGTGCAAAAATCACTATGTTCCACATGTTTATGGCTTACTGATTCACAGATGATTTAAAAAAACCTTTTTTTGGAAGGCACTCCCAATTGTGATATTTTGGTTATTAATAGGTTTTAATATGAACCGGTCTGAGTTTGGAAGGCCACTCAATTGGTTTGATATTTTGTTTATAATAGCTATCTAAATATGAAACCGGTATGGAGTTTTGTAACCATGGGGTTTGAAAATTAAAAAGGGTTTCAAACAAAAACAGTACAAACGTTTCAACGGTTGAATCCAACAGTTATTACTCTTCCAGGTCACTGCTTGATTGTGTGGGACCAGCTTGTGGACAAATTTCTACACAAAAGTTGTCTGATCTTTCTCTGGTTATATTTAACGCCCAATATTAGCCACATTTTTTTGAAGAGCGCCCCAATTTTTCCAAAAAAATTTGGAGATTTGTACACGATTGCATTTGTAACCGATAGTAAACGATACTGTGGAAATGGGTAAGCTCGAACATGTCTATGTGTCACAAACGAAAGAATTTCTTACTAGAATAATTATATCGGGGATCCCCGATAATTAATTACCAACGGCTGCTGAAAACGGTCTTCCAATGTGAAATAGCGGGAATAGCGTTGTCTACGCTCATCCATTAGTGTTTTAATAGTTCGGGCAAGCCAAGTAGTAGTTAGAGGTTATTTTCTCGAGGTGGCACTATTTCCTCATGGACGGACATAAAACGTAGGATTTCCAGCTCTGCCGTTAAGTCCCAATCTGGGATCCCAATTCTAATTACAAATCGCTTATTTTGTGATAAATACGCAATTTTTTAGCATTATCGTTCGCAGGTATAGGTTCCTAGACAAATACCACGTAACTGGCAAAAAATATCAAATTTTGAAAATTGGGGCGCTATTCAAAAATGTTGCTATATTGCTTTAAAGGAAAAAAAATGAATTAATTTTGTATCTACACAAAAATTAAAAGTTTTGCCAAAAATTTACCAGGATTTGGGGCAACATAGCAGAATAATTTCTAAATTGTTGTTTTTTTTACGTTAGAAACCAAAATAGTGTTATCATCCAAGATCGGTATGATAATGAAAGCTCTTTTTGTGGTGCACTTGTCAACCCAATTATGCAGTAATAGAGTAATCTGCACCAATATCGGGCATTTCCAAAAGCGTTGTAGCAAGTATGGTGCATAAAAAATGCACCAATTTTGGTTTTTGCATGTCGTGTATACATGCTGAAATAGAACAAAATTGGTGCTGCATCTTGCACATGTGGATTTACAACAACATTGGTGATTTCCTCATACGGAGATTTAATATAAATTAATCAAGGTTCGATTCGAAATGTGGATATGACAATTTTTGGGGTTTCCCCAGGCAGTGCATACATGACAGGAATGCACTAATTTGAGCATATCCACATGTGGAATGCACCCAAATAGTTGCATTGTCGCATGCAGAATGAACTAGTTTTGTGGCATTTCCATGTGGGAAAATGCACTGGATTTGGGTATCTTCTGATGTTGGTAATTGCACAAATAGGTTGAATTATATAGTGATGTCACCGTGACATTCAGGGACACCCTGTTGTTTTCGGGCGGCCAAAATACTTAGTTTGACAGACCACATAAAATCTGGTCATAAGGTTCTTGCAGAACCTTCTTGATCTAATCAGTTCACATGCAGCTAGTATAGCATTAGCAAGCATGCTTTAAGAATATGGTATTATTTTTAAACAAAGTAAAGCAAAAAATGAAAAATTCCCCCAGCAAAGTAATATGGGGTTTTGCCTGATAGTTTTTCAGACTCTCTCTTTTCACCAACAGGGGCACCGCAAACATAAACAAATGAACATCATATAGACTATAGCCCGGCTTAATGGAAGATGCTAACGGGCATGTATTGTAATGCATTTGGTGGTGTTGTAGTGGAGGATGATGTATACGTAGTATTACTAAAAGATTGTTAGCCTTTAAAGGGGCAGTTCGTGATCCACAGCCTCGTCCCCTGATTTACCTCAAAGTTATTGAGATTTTTATCTTCAGACATTGGCCAAGTATAGTTAGTATGTGCGCCGAATATTAGGGCAATCAAATTCGATCTACTCCAGAGAAGAAATTCGTTAATTTTGTTTTCTGTCCGTAAACAGACAGGAATTACAGCACCAGTGGCCTAGGGCAGCGTTGTTACACTAATTCGTTCATAGCCATCAAAAGCAACAGAGGAATCACTGAATTTTAAATAACCTTTTCTGGAGGATATCTAGTGAACATTTAACAAAATAAATGGGTCCTAGATCATGAAATGCGCCTAAGTATAGCGTACACGTAAAAATAGTAATTAGGGCTATACGCGCATATACGTGAAAATAGTACCATAATTGGGCTATACGCACAAGACTGTGTGTAAATTCCACCTCTATCGGCTGTCTTTGCAGACTTCAGTGGGTTTTGAAACTTTCGCATAAAGGTGTATACGCAAAAAAAAAATTGTTACCTCTACATCCACCTGATAATGGAAGCAGACCTAATTACACTAACCAGCTGATACCATTTAATTTACAAACTCCAGGTGTGAGGGAATCAACTAATTGGTAATGGGAGTAAGTAATGGGATTGAGGTTAACTACAGAGAAGTCAATACACAAAAAAAAATGAATTACTATATTCTCTGCATATTAATGCTCGCGGGATATTTTTCACTGGGGTAATTTTGATTTTTCGTTGCTTTTACCAGTTTTAGACATTCCAGTGGGTTTTATATTCGCGCATTCAAGTTAAACATATTAAAGTCAATGTAAAAATAAAATTTCACGGGGTTTTAAAATTCGCGGGTCGCTGCATGAAAATGCAAAAAAAGAGCGAAATTGACCCCCCATGAAATTTCCCGCTATACAGTTAAACAAAATTGAATTGTGCATACGAAGTACATGCACATTTCAGTATGCAGTTGTGATTGATGTAATGTTCTCGTTTTCAACTGGTCATAATTTACCTGATAATTTTTATGTTGAGCACAATTATTTATGTTCTTTTGATCAAAGGTGCATGTATGCCAGATTTTAGCAGCTGATCTCTACTTTTTAGCAGCAGATGTCATTATGTCTCATTTTCCCAGCAGCCAAGTTCACAACTTTAATATATTTAATGTTTGCACAGCGGATACCTTTGAATGTTGATTCATAAGTGTTAGATGTCTCGTTGATGTCTAAGGTCAGAAATAACTTTCTAACACAAATAAAAGAGCCTAGTGCACAACATGGTCGTAAAGTATATATATAAACAGTTGTTTTTTTTTTAATGCTCTTGACTTGATTGGTTCAAGAAATTTGGTATGTCCAAACAAAATTACATATACACAATTAGTTAAGATGACTTATGGTTTACTGGTCCTGTGTTGAAAGCGTTGCAGTTCAACGATAATACGTCCGCACAGCGAAGACTCCAAAATGACAGCGCACAAGTCATACCAAAAAACCTTCTCAGGATTATATTCAGGGAATCTTTCAGTCCTAACGGTAAATCTCGTCCAGCAGTCAAGACGAAAAGGATAAATTAAGTACAGAGACGATAATAATCCAACAGGACAGTCCAAGATAATCACCAGGATTTCTATCGTCCCAATTTGGAATCATTTTGATTCCCAGCACTATTGGCTTCAAAGACGACCAGTAGAATAATGCAGAAACTCTGCTCCACATGGAATTGAACATATAATAGAATCCTGGCACGGTGTGTGAAGCATAAATCTACCATTATTGTAGATAAACTAGCTATCCATACTGTATAGCTGATTAAAACTGCTGACGACGGGACTTAGCTCAAATCTCCAATATTTACTGACTTCACAAAAAATCCCAGTCTAAAAAGAGACATTACATTCATTCTTATGCATAAACATGACCTTTTCACCATCAAATCAGAATTTCAACCATCTAAATTACATCACTTCATAGTATATACTGTGGGGGGGGAATTCCCAAGATCTTGCAATGTTTTGATCTTTTAAAGCATATAGAAAACAGCTGGAGTCAGTTACTAATTTTAGCTTCTTGGGGAATTCCCCCACTTCCCTATTGTGCAATATAACACAGGTGCAACTTAGACAAAAACAATAGGGTATTCCCCGTTCTCTTCTTATAGTAAACAAAATACTTGTCCTGTGAGGGAAAGAAATCTTTTTCTCAAATAAAATGCAGGTGAAAATAATATTTTTAAAAGTTTAATAAGAAAAAGGGAGGGACATTATAACATATATTTTCTATTTCATCATCATATACAAAACTTGATTTTGTGACAAAATCATTTGCAAGTAGACATGACCCCAAACTTTTATTTGAAAAGTAGATGCCCAAATTTAAGCCTCCTCGAAAAACAAGAGGTCAGGCTCTTTTGCACACTCACTTTCCATTACATGCCCAACCCACCCCATTAAAAAACAAAAAAAAAAGCATCTTATTGCACATTCTGAATTTTTGCATAACACCTAATGTCCATCCAAATGTTTCATGCACCTGGCAATTTTTAAGATATGTCAATAGAGTCTAGCACTTTCAAACCCCAAATAACCTCCCCAAAGAGTTACTAGAAGCTATCAATATTTTGTTTAGGCATTTCTGGTCATCACTATACAAGAGTGAAATAGGTCTATTATATGACTATCTCTGCCCCTATGATGTTGACCCCACAACAAATTTAGCCATCTGTTCTTATCTAGAGGAATCGCATAGATACTAGATAATATTGAAAATATTACTTTCTTCTAATTTGATTATTCCACTTCCAAAATGTTATGAAATTAAGCCCCCTCCACCAATTAAAATTGTGTCACACAGGACAGCTGGAGGGTATTAATTTCAGAGGTCTGCCTTCTAGGAAAAATATTAGCAAAATTTATTTCCTATAAACTGAGGACTTTGTTGTGTCCTGAGAAGGGTCAAATTCACATTTGAAAAGGTGATATTATCAAGTATTCTAAAGGTTGCCATCTCAAATGTTTGTCATTTTGAAAGCTCGGGTGTTTTTGAAGATGGAGATTTCAAAAGCCTCCAGGTCATTATTCTGAAAATGCCATAGAGATCGCATTTGGCAAGCAAAATATCGAAACTGAATTCAAGTAATATACACGTACAACCAATAGTCATTGGCTTTTGTACAATGATTTTGAAACACTAATCGTGGCTTGCTGTTCTATTGTGATGTTAATTTCCGGAAACAACGTGTTGTTGGTTTTATAAATTCTAGCATGTTTATTACAACTGTCTTTGAGTTGAACATATGGCACTTGCTCAACTTCTGTTAATGCATTTCTTTGTCTTCATCATTTATTTCATACTAATATTCAAACAAGCAGGAAGATTTCAAATTGAACTTATTTTTTTCAACGTGATTATTGTTGATTTCACTTATTATTAGTGCATGTTAAGCTCCACAAGTCCTGACATCATCACGTTCAGGCAGGTGTTTCTCGTGAATTTAAACGTGTGTGTCATCAGCATTTTCAATCAACGCTTGCAATTATTGCCACGTCCACTGAATATGTGCACGACGTAAAAACCTGGGGGGAACCCCCCTTTCCCCCCCCCACGAAGATAACCTTTCTGAACAGGGGAGCGGGACGCCACAGGCGAGTTGGCGGTCAGGATGGGGGATGAGATCCCAGAGCACACCAGGCAAATGGACTCCCCACTCGGATACAAACGAGCCTTGCACCCTCTTTCGTCTGTTCCAGGAACTCAACCCATGAATGGCGACCACAAACTGGAGCAAGGTACACTTTCCCATTGGGCAAAATGGCACGGGATCCGACAACGTATAACACTATTCACAGAAGCCGCTATCTACCGTTCTCCCTACTCCTCTTCTCCCATAACCGCATCACTAGACGCCACCCCACCTTCTCCCCCCACCCCTGCCTACCTCCCCCCTCCATCTCTACGAACCGCACGTTACACAGTGTGGCTCATGATTTGTCTGTTGTAAGCTTTCCTAAAAAATATCCCCATCTTGAAGGTTAAGCTTAGAATGTTTGTTTGGTACCAAAACTGAAATTTATAATGTCGTTATCTAGGAGCAAATACAAATTTCAGCTTATGTTTTAGATTGAACTTATAAGCAAATCAAATCCTGTTTTTTCTCTTTTAAGACATTTCTGTAGCCAAATACATGTAAGAAATCTATGTGTGTGTAATCTATATGAAATTACTATTATGACACCATATCTGGGTGCCTCAAAAATCTCTCGTTGCACCTTTAAGGCAGGAAGACAAATAAGGATCACTTTGTCCCTGTAGCTGTGTTGTTTGTTAGTTGTTATCCGTTGTTCAAAAAATGGTAACATTTGCTTTAAAAAAAAAAAAAATTCTCTGCATCTTGATGGCTTAAACCAAAACTTCAATCGTAGATGAAACATGGGATCCCGCATTGCTGTTGAGGTCAAAGGTCACATAACCACATGGCAAGGTCATGTGAGGTAAGTTGTAAGATAGTGGCTGTTGGATTGTGGAATGAAAATGTAAAATGACCTAAATTGAAAAGTTGAAAGATTCAATTGGAAACAAAACTTGAATCATAGGTGCACCATGTTATCCCTCCATATGGTAATGCATGTGTCAAAGGTCACATCCCAAGGGCAAAGGTAATGGGAGTCAAGTTGTAAGATAGAAGATAGGCTGAAAATGTAAAATTTGACCTAATTGAAAAGTTGAAGTTAAATTGGAACCAAACTTGAATTGTAGGTGCAACATTGGGTCCTCATTTGTTAATGAGGTCAAAGGGCACATGCAAAGGTCAAAGAGGACCTACCTATCATTACACACCGCGACGGCAGGCGACACAATGCGGTCCGAGGAGGACCGATGTTATTTTATACTTTTATGGTGAATTATGTGAAATTTGTTAGGTGATTAAATTTAAATATAAAATTGTAGAAAGTGGAGCATTACAAATCACTCCAATTTCTTAAGTGTTACCTCTCTGAGGTTGATAGAGAGTAGGTACATGCTTGTCAGTTTCCTTATAATCCCCAACTGTAAAAGTTGAAAAGATACAAATTTTTCAAAATCATTCTTCAGTTAAAGGTGGTCAAGGTCTTGAGTAAGCAATGCAGCACTAAAATAATATTTACACATTCAAACATATTTATTTGTTAACTTGCAAGTTTAGGTGGTGAGTGTGTGTGAAGCTTATTCCTCCCTAGAAAAGGAAGGAAAATGCCCGGGATAGGATTTCTTCAACTTTTATCAGATGAGCTTCTGGTGTATTTAGCATAATGTAAAACTGAGGGGCCAAACCCCTTCCCCAGTGGTACCCAATGTGAATAATGAAGATACTCAAACTTTTGCAGTAGCTCAGGGTTTGGGTGAAGACCTTGGCAGTTTTAATATCATTCAAGTATGAAAATAATTGTAATGTCATTTTTATGGTGGAGTGAAACCTAAACGTGGTAATGGTATTGTGGTAAGTGTTTGATTAATCTGTCACACTGCTAATGTCATGGATGAATAAAGAAGAACGACATTGGTGACAAGTTGAAAAATGGCTCATAAGTGTAGACCGCTAATAAAATGCTTCAGTTATCAAATAACCGGTAATGAATGATTCAATAAACCACAGTAAGAATTCAGATTTGATAAATAGCATAGTTAGGTCGCAATTACTATTGCTTCAGTGATCAGATATCATCCCAAACTGTGGAATCAAATTGATAATGTAAAGTTCAAAGGTGACTGTGTTAGAGTATATAGTGTCTGTTAAAGTTTAACATTGTAAGCTAATTTATTGTAGTACTATAGAAAACAAACAAAGGTCCTACAAGAGCACGCTTTTAAAGGTCATTCTGATAGTAGGGAGAGTTGGGTAATAATCTAAATGCTTTTAATATGGGTTCAATTTTGGTATTGTGATAACCCTTTGAGTCTTGTGGTTGACTATCAGAGCTCAACTTTTTCATTTTTCTAACATTTGAAAATGATTCCTTTTTGTGACCATGTTCTGAATCAGAATGAAAGCACAAGTCCAAACAACCCTAGCTTAGGTTAGTGGTGTTTTGAAAGGCTTCCAATGCCCAAGGGTGTTGTTTTGAACCAATCACATAATGCTTTGCAAGGTGCTTTACTGTACTGTACTAAACAAAAAGAAGAACTACAAGACATTCATGATCATGATAAAAATTCCATAAATACTAACATTTGAGGATAAAATGACCCCTAAAAGTCAGTGATTTTAAGTGTTAAGAAAATGACTTTGTGGGATCAGTGGACCCATGAGGTTGAATTTTACAGAAATTGGTTGCATTGTGGCGATTGACTCAATAAACCCTCTGCAAATGTTACCAATCATTGCGCCACGATTCATGTTGTAACCTAACAGAATCTTACAGGGGTATTAATCGGTTAACAAATATGAAGCTGAAGGGAAATGACTGTGGCTCGTAATAGCCCAAACTATTGATAATATCAAAGCAGCTAAACCCACTCAGTCATTTGTAAAGGTTACACAACCATTGGGGGTTCACTGTCAAAGTGATTATAGTATCTCCTTATAGCTACGGACTCATGCTGACCTTAACACACTGTTGTTGAGGCATGGCATGCTATACATTTAGGATTTGTGTTTTATTTTATTGTGGTAGGACTGAGTAGTAGATATTGAATTGTTCAACGACTGAAGGGAATAAAACAAGATTGTTGTTTGGCGTAACCCGAACCCCACGAGCCCTAAAAAAAAAACCTGCCCCGACTCAAAAGTTTTATGCAATAATAGCACAAAATAAAAAAATATTCTCCGACCGACCCATAGTTCATCCACAATTTAAAAACAAAAAAATTTTTGACCCCACACAGACCAAAAAGTAACAAAATAGAAAAGCAACCAAGTAAAAATAAAAGATCTTTGCTATGTCATTGAAAAAGCTTTAAATAGTAGATCTTGTGTCATTTTGGAGTAAACATTGAGATCTAAAAAAAAAAAAAAATTGCACCGACCGACCTGATATGATTTTAAGTTTGCTCGGTTACGGCCAAACAAACTATTTTTTTTTTTATGCCTAATGTTGCACAGCAACATTGAATTATATGAGGAAAACTATTTGTTGAAGGGGCATAGTGCAGATTGTTGGCAGTTCAATCATGTGGCGATTAGGGTAAAAATCATAGGGAGGGGCGAAACATCATAGGGGGGAAACAGTACAAAATGACCCTTAATTTTGGTTAAAAACCCCTCATTTTTGCGAATTTATTGCGTAAACCCTGTTTGTCCTCAAATTTTGAAACTCTCGGGGGTGCCGCCCAGGAGTTCAATTATTGAACAAATAAACTAATTGTTCTTCCTGAAGAGTTTACAATACTCTGAATATTTCACGATCCAGGTTATGCTATGTTTATGGCCAAAATGTTAAAACTTGGGATATAGAGCGATTTCATTGCAGTTTACTTCATGTCCAAAAAGAGACACTTAGTATCTCTTGAGGCAGGATGACATGAGATGAGATTTTCTGTATTACCCAGGTATGATGGCATGAGATGTGTGTTGGAATTTGAAACAGTTAAGAGCAAAGGTCCTCGGAGTTTATCGCTTAATCTTTTAATAAAATCACGAAACAAACAGCTCAACCAATATTTTGGCATGGCTAAAAAATGACCCCCAAGGAAAACCTGTGGTCTGTTTAATAATAAAAAAAAAATAAAGAAATGTGGACATTATATAGCGCTTTTCGCAGGATCAAAGCGCTTTACATCATTCCGCTGCCATAGGAATATGTCGTGCCTTATTAAAATGCCCAAGGCATACTCAAACCTTTGGCGGCGACTCAATGGACAATATTCCTAACAGCTCCCCATTTAGCACTGGGTGGAGAGAGGCAAGCAGGGCGGGGTTAAGTGCCTAACCCAAGTGCACAACACATTTTGGCTTCAGCGGGACTCGAACCCAGGACCTTTGGGTCATGAGAAGGTCGTTGTTACCACTGGGACACATGTGCCCTCAAATTAAGGGAATCTGTTTGCCCTTTAATGGAATAAACCAATTTGAGGTGAGGCTTGTTTAGAAGCGGCAAACAACTATATGAACTAGATCCAGATAAAATTTTAATTCATTTTACCCCTTTCAGATTAATACCAATCAGTAAAATGATTTAACATGCAGAGGAGAGAAAACTTCCCTTATTTGTCAGTGCTGTGGTACAATGACATCGGTTGCTGTTAAACCACTTCTTTTTGTTCAGAATTTGAAAGCACAGTGCATTATATGAACCCCAGCACATATCTAGATTTTTTAATGGTTTTTTTTGCTTGGAAATGGAGAACACATTCTTTAAAAAAACAATGATCTACTACTGATTCCACGCCAACATGCCCTCAAGTTTTTTGATTTTGAGAGTTGGTACTGTTGGATTGGTTTTTAATGAAACTACCACCTATGATACAATATGCCTGATTGGCCAATGACATGGCACAACACGAGATAGCCCTCTTAGTATCCAATCAAAAGAGTGCTTCTAAATCTTCTGTGTTAAACAACTATTCTATACAGTTCTTGATTTGCACTTTACATGATACATACCTTCCAAGAAGTAAACCACCTCAAAATAGTGTTAATTATCTGGTTCTTTGCATCAGGTTATAGTATACAAATAATATGAATGAGGACTCTTGTTACAAAACTATGGACGAGGTTGTGGTGACTGCAATAGTGCTATTTTGCCGAGGGGCGCAGCCCCGAAGTGAAATAGCACTTTGCGTCACCGAGGACCCAAGTTTGAACAGGAGGCTCGAATAATAAAGGCAGTTATATTTGTTTTATATACGTCATTCATATATTCATTGTTCATTGATTGGTTAAAAAGAATATAACAAACCAATAAGGTAAAAATTTGAGAGATTTAGCCTAGCCTAGCCTAGCCTACGAAAATAGTCCTACGCTCACGAGACGAGACCCAAGCATACAAAAATTGACCCAGGCCGGCAGAGTCAATATTGCAGGGTGTCTGTCACCCCACTTACAGACTAAACCCATCAAACATGGACAGGCTTCTTAATCTGCTTTTTAGGTGTTCACAATTCATGTTCATTTCGATACTTATAGAAGGCTGGAATTTGGCTGATTTAAATTGAGCCGTTTACCGTCAAGCACTGCATTTTCGCGTGGTTCATCTGTTGAT
>JAMKCH010046068.1:0-11107 GCA_023653785.1 Ophioderma brevispina | reverse complement strand
GGTTGCGCGAGGAAGGATTGCTCCAGAACCTCATATACTATACTACTACTTACCTTTTAAATAAGGCCTAATAGATTCAATTTTACATTTTCAATTCAAGTATTCCGGGCTTGTTTTTATGCATGCATATTGTTATTTTATATACACTTTAACACACAAGTACTAATAAATAATGCGCAAACGATGACGGCTCGTTAATACATCTGTTGAATAAAATCCCCGATCAAAGTCAATGAATGCAACAAGGATTTTTCAAACATGTTATTAAGTAGCATCCTTAAACTTGCAGGGGATTTTCGGTAAGTATATTACCCCCGATTACCTTTTCCTTGTTTTCTATTTGTCGAGACAAATATACCGATCTAAAATAGGAAATCCACGTACAGTATCCCGGCTTTGGGCCGGGGCTTTCACTAAAGTCGAAAAATAGCGAAAGTCACCTTATACTAGTCCCTCATCAAAAGACAGTAACGGCAAACAAGGAATCTACGGTGATCAAAATTATGGACAGTATGGCAATTCCGCTACTATTATTAATATTAAAAATCGACCATGCATTGGCGTCGAAATTAAACCCGTGCCTACGTATACTTGCCGCTCGCGCGGCCCGGCTGTTTCCGACTGCGAGGCGCGAGTTTATTCCTACGTCATGCTAGGCTTCGTTCAGTCTAGCGGGAGTCGTCGATCATTGACCTGGTCTCACACTTCTCAGCTCTTTGTTATTTTATCGATCATTCTTGGATAGGTCTAAGCCGTATACGTAAATGGCAGACTTTTAAGGTATACGCACGTAATTAAATTATTACTTATCCGAGATACACGCGGAGGCCTTACGTGAAACATATAATAATTATTGGAATGTGGTATAGGCCATATTAACATGATTAGACCTACCTCTAATCACCTGTCTTCGCAGACTTCGCGCTTGGTGTATGCAGGCTTCAGGCGGGGTAAATTGTGTATAACGCATTTTTCCCCCTACATCACTGGCCTACCTCCTTCAAATATCGTTTGTTCTATGAGCTAGTTACAATTTACAATGCGGAAAACTTCACTAAACATTGTATAATAAAAATTTTTCTAACTAAAAGTTTCCTGGAAAGTTCTAGGAATTAAATTAACTTGCCTTAACATATCAAAAGTGTTGGCCAACCAGCGCCTATATGTCGAAATGTTCGTAATTTTCAATATGCAAGGCAATATTCAATTTTATCAAGCAATACACCAAGGACGACCAAAAAAATTTACATATTCAAAAATGCTTTTTAAAAGAGAGTGTATTTTTTTTAATAAGATTACAGTAAAAAAAGAAATAACTATGCTAGAACCTCCACTGGACAACTTCATAAGAGCTTATATAAAATGGAAGCTTACTCACGTTAGATTACTAACTAAGATAAAATATGTATAAATAGTGACATAATGAACGGTCCAGGTGAGGTAATCCTGGGCGTTAGGGAAAAGATTATAAACACAAACGAATTGATACAAAACTTGAGGAGAAATGAGAACAAGATGACCGATGTGAATAAAAGAGAATCTTTAAAGAAAAAAGTACACACATATATAAGAAATCACAAGAGAGAGGAGGAGATGTAGTGGTTGCAAGGATATAATGGTTTCAAGCGTGACAAATTTATTTGAAGGAGCAGTTCTGCATTTTACATTGTCACAAGATAATATGATTCATACACGATGACTTCCTATAGATGGATATCTTTCTTTTCTTTCTTTCTTTAGAATTACTCACAAAGGTCCCGCCCACCCCCCACCCCCCCCCCCCCCCCCCTGGGGACTCAAACGAGCGGAAATATAGGAGTGCGCACAGTTCTTGTTAGTCCTTGATGTTTTTGTCTTGTACTTTAGTGTAGATGGTTACTGACGACTTGAATAGCTTCGGGGCACTGATATTAGCTATGTTCGGCGGCAATCAGAGAAGATGTAGACCTAATGGATGATTTTGAAAGACGAACTGGTTAAAACAAAATTCTGACAATGCTTTGCCCCGGTGCTTCGCACTCGCCCTGAACATCATGAATATGGTGAAGACGAATTACACTGGTACGGTAGATACGAAATTACATCACAATCAGGCCCTCTATACCCAAGCATTATATCGATGTTAGTACACGAAATGCGCTATTCGGCGGTCATTAATTTTCACGAACGTAAAGGTGAATCGTTGGGCTTTTGTACTTCATGAATACTACAAAACCACAAAATTATAACTCTAGCGGAAATGAGTTGGCTGTAGGAGTCACCTACTTATTTGTCATTGGTGCATAGAACAAACAAGGACACAGTGGGTGGAGTCTGATGCTACACTACATGGTTATTGCCTGAGGGATAGTCAATGATCAGCTCTGCAGGTAGTAAACGTTTTAATTGGTGGGCAACCTTGTTGGCCAGACTTGCTGACAGCTGATTACAAGATAACTTGTTTACTATTGCATAAAAGTTGTTACTTTTATCAGCAGGGGGTATTTCCGTTTTCACGGTACATCGTTTCTGACATGTTTTAATCAATACCTGAATTTGTCGAGGATGACACCTGTCTTCGCTTGATCAATAAGTTTAGTATTATAACCATATTGCGATTTCAAAAAATGGGGGCGGGAACCTTCCGTTGGGATGATGTCCACGTGCACACTTAAAACAAATTAGTAATTTTGATACGGAAAATATGTCAGCTGGGAACCTTCATTATTAAAGTTTTGACCCGTGTAAATTACCATGTAAGTGTTTCAATTGTTCCACGGTCTTAGATCCTTGCCTTCAACATCAAGTTGAGCGTATCTACATTGTTTAGTTTTCGTGGTACTTTATACTGATTATATGTGGCACCAGTGTTCGCTACGATGTAATCTTCTAGGATGACAAAGGTACCAGACCTTACCAGATAAAGCTGAGGTGGTGAGATGACATTTCCATTTCGATAGGTTTCGTAAAAGTAATTACCTTCTTTCAGTGCGTCGTCGAACTAAAAGGAAAAAAGTAAGCGTTGAAATTGATTTTGGAAAAATACTAAAATTTCACGAGTAATTTAGAAACCAAAAATTGTCATATTGCCGGTGTGAAGAAATTGAGCGCCCCCCATGAGAGAGTGTCATAGCTACCATAGCAACATGTACGGAATAAACCGTGACCTTGTATACGAAGCCATTTGGGTACAGTGCTGAAACAAACGATGCATACAGCACTCAATGGCGAACACAATAGACAGATGGGTGGTAGGACACTCAGTCACGCGGACACGGTTGTTTATGACACCGGCGATTTAATTTGAAAGGAAAAACACTCAAATAGGATGTGCGCCAAAATGTGGGCCCACCACATCAGCGGTTATGATTTGTACAATAAATTGTTGAGAAACATTTTGCTTTACTTATCTATCATTCCTGAAAAATGACATTCGAACAAACCTTTAGAATACGAGTAAAAAAATTATGTCAGGTTATTGTTACAGTATGCTATAAAAAATTTTTTTCTGATGGTAATATTTTGGAGAGCCCTTAAACCTTGGAACTCGCTGACTTGGGAGCAGATTCCTAACAGGAAAAGTACCTAACTTGTTTATATCATAGAAATTTAAAAAAAGAGTTTCCCTAATGCTAAATTTGGATAGTGGCGATCTGTTTTTACAAAGTCAGAGACCTTTTTGGAAATCTCTGCTATAAATAGCTATGGGTTTCCCCTGAGGATTTCCAGATATAATGCAATAAATTAAACAACAGATGATTTCATTAATAAACTTTACAACTGGACAATGTTATGCTGTTATTATTATTATGTATGATGCAAATGTAATATTTTACATTTGAAGTGAGTCTTCAAGTATAGAAGGGCATCTCCAGAATGATTTTGTTTTTCTTGGTGGGCGCTAAGACATTGCACGGGTCCCTAGGCATAGTTTTACACTTTCGTTGTCGGTAAATGTAAGAGTTTACCTTTTTTTGCATTGTTTCATCCAGTTTGACCGAGACACGAGTCGAATCTACTTCCGGGTCTAATTCTACAAACACCAGATAAAATTCTTGAACCTTATCAAACCCATCTGCGATAAAATGTACAAATAAATATCAACAAGTAGATTTAAAATTTTCAGCAATACAAATGAAATATTACTTTACATTAAGATTTAAAAATACCCGTCTCATACATTTTTCATCTCCACCCGGGAGCTAGGAGACATGGGTAACTCATCTCGATTATAAAAAGTTTGAGTTATTAATCTGTAGACAGCCTATTGAGGCCTCCGGAAACGTGATTTTTAAGTGTTGCAAATATGCCTTAGGTAATGGCTACCAGGTAAATGGCCTACAAAACATCGTTTATTTTTAGAATTACCCAATGCAAGAAGCAGTTCAATGTTTCAGTGATTTTTTATTTGACATATGACGGAGTCGAGTCCTGGTTCCAAATTAAAGACACCCGAAAGAGGCAAAAGCTTTGAAATTGGGAGGAATAGCTTAAATGAAGGATAAGTCTGTATAAGTTACGCGAAACGAAACTTTATTTGACCGATCAGATGTAAGCTGGGGACTTCGAATCTGCTGAATTTGATTGTGGTTAGAAAGAGTATCTTCAGGAGTTTTACTATTTTAGAAATGATTTGTTCCGGTAGTTTTTTCTAGCGCCATGAAACACACAACTTAGAAGCTTGCGTAGAAGAAGAAAAAGATAGAAGAGAGAAAAATGTCCGTGTCACATGTAGTTTCTCCGCTGTGTGTATGCCGATACCCCTTTCAAACGCCACATCTAATACTATTTAGATTTTAGTGGTATGGTCTACCAAAACTGACAAAACTAGTTTTTCTTGTAATCGCCCTTTTGAAAAAAAACACACCCGTATTCCAAAAAAAATTGATTTAACAATCGTGTATCTTTGAAGTAGTGAGGTGGATAAGGTAAGAATTTATTAAAATCTGAAAAGTGTTATTTTAAGTAATATAGAGAGTTTTTAGTACAGAACATTATAAATTTTGTTTGTGGTAGTACTATACATACATAAATATACTTATAGTGCGCCTTATCAACTGCAAAATCAAAGCGCAATACGAACTACTGCTGAAGCAGGAAAAAATACAACAAGAGGAAATAGAAACAAGAAAAACTTAAGCATCACGAGAAACAACAAAAAGATTAAGCAGCTTTTGAAAGTAAAAATGGAACGGGCTTCTCTGATATGGATGGGAATATTATTCCAAAGTTTGGACAGAGACTGTGAAAGGCTCTGTCACCAAAAACCACGCTTGTTCTAGGAATGTGGAATCTGGTTAAATCAGCAGATGACCGTAAATAACACTTGGAACTGTGTAGGTGAAAAATAATATCAGAAGAAAGGATTTTGGTGCAGAGTATTACACAATGATAACATAATAACTAATAATTTGAAAATGACACGTTGATGGACAGGCGAGGCCAATAAAGCTTAGTCAAGTAAGGGATAGTGCCTCCCTCCTCCTGACCCGACAGATCAACCTTTGCATGATCATATCAGAAAATTTAATTGGTAGTGACACACGGGCTGAACGATGAGCAAATATGATTTAAACCAAGAAAGAGGCGAGCCAACAACATCCAGGAAGTTGTAATCGATGAAAAGAGAGTATTTGGGCGATGGTGTCAAAAGCAGCTGTAAGATCGAGCGGCTAACAACACACTCTATTTTCATCTACCTCACGAAAATATCCTGCCCTTTAAGGAGTGCGGTCTCAGTTGCTGTGCCCTTTTCTAACAGGCAGACTGCAGGGTTCACAAAAAAAACCATTGGTGTTTAGTGGGTTTTAAATGAGGAAGCCACAATCTCTCGATCACCTTGGCCAGAAAGGGAATATGGGACAGGCCTGTTAATTTTTAAATGTGTTTGATCTAAAGAAGGCTTTCTGAGAGAATTGGAGCCCAATAAAAGACAAGTTTGCGGCATATTAGGAAAGAGCCAGATGACAAAGACATGTTGGACTCTGTTAGTAATGGTAGGGCAACAAACAGGCAGAATCTGTTTGAGCAGCCAAGTAGGCAAGTGATCAAGCACACACGTTTTTTTGGGAGGCGTTGATAAGGTTCCCAACATCACTAACAGAACACAGCTCCAACACAGACAACTTTTGAGTTGCGGGGCCTACATCTCCAACAGTATCATAGGACCCAGTAACACGTAATTCTCCAGGTAATTAAGAATTTTGATAATTTCTCTGAAAAAAGGAAACAAGCTTGTTTGACATTTATATAGAAATTTGGGCTTCCGTAGTTGAAAAATTATCCCCTATCTTACCTCACTATTTCAGAGATAAACGCTTGTTTAACTAAACAAACAGTTGTACACCCCTTTTCGAATACGGCGTAGAGTCTATTATCAAACATCAAATGCGACCTTTGATGCAAAAGGCACCACCTAAGATCAAGAGGGCTAAAATATCCATAACATAACAAAACGAAGCAGAAAAAAGATGAGAAGGTACTATTTTACCTTTAACAGCTGTGTCAGCGAGTAATGTGCTCTCCGCCGCTGTCCATTGTCCAACTTTGGCGTTTAAGGGGTCAACACGTGGTTGATAGCTTCGTTTAATTGGACTTCCGTTATCTTTTCAGCGCGGAAATTCAAGATCTGCCCCGTTCTGAAAAAAATATAACATTCACAACTCCGAATTGTCTCCAGTCATATACACTGTTAAAATGTTCAGAAAAAAAAAACGTCGTTTTAATTAGCAGCTGGGACAGCTGTTGTGAGAATCGAGTGCTTTGGTCTGAAGCCAGATTGGTTAGCTGAGAGAAGATTATTTGACTTAAAGCGATTTATTGGTATAATCTATCGGTACATATAAAATCAAATATCCCTAAATAAAACCTACCAATGGTTTCATGGCCATTGGAGTATTCCTTGCGAAAAATCCAGATTTATTCCGACCAATAGAACAACGGTACAACGATCATGGAAGCTACCATGTTTTATTCGTGTGGTATATTTACAACGCCGCATGCAATACCGAAACAGAAGCCAGCGAAAATATATCCCAATACGCGCATATATCACGTGCAAGTTTGCCACAAGCCTCATCCTTTTGAACTTCGTTGAGCACACAAAGGATAGGAGCGAAGTTCGTTTAGAATTTTTTATTGCAAGAAAACCCACTTTTGAAAAAACTTCAGTGATTTGATCAAAATGTTAAGAGGGGTGTTTAAGGTTATAATTTTGTTAATTAAAAAAAAAAAAAAAAAAAAAAACAATAAAAATCCATGAAAACGTGGACAGTTGAAAAGGGGTGCGGAATATTTAGTTGTATCGCGTGCACTGTAACCAACTGATCTCTATACAATGGATTGGCTACACAAAACAAAGAGGGTTCTATATAGATAGAGAGGCAAACGTTAAGTAATCTTTAGAAATTATCGTCTCGCATGTTTTGCCGACCACAAAGAAAACATAGAGTACCAACAATAGAAAGCAATGGCTGCCTCCGCTTCTTCCACATAATGTGGGTGCCGCTTTGCATATACACTAATCGGTAGTGGTATGACGTCTCGTAGGCGTCAAAGGTTAGAACTTACTTTCAAACATAACAAATTATGAGACGGGTGAAAAGTGAGATTACATTGATATGAATGAGAAAAAATTTTAATACGCATTTGTAATTGGTTTTCAAGAATTTGGTATGTCCAAAACATTACATAAATCAAAATTACACAATTACCACAATTTATATAATGTACCTAATGTCAAACGGGAGGCAGTTGCAGTTCAACGATGCTATGTCCTCTCAGCGAAGACTCCAAAATGACAGCGCACAAGTTCATACAAAACTCGGGTAATATATTCCAAGGGAACTTCTCAGTCCTGAAGGTAATCTTGTCCAGCAGTTCAAGACGACGGGGCTTCCCTCGACGACAACATGTTCCACAATAATAAAATCCAGTAATATACCACCATCAGTCTGTCGCTCCTCATTAGGACCACAAATGGAATCCCTTTTTGATTCCGAAAACTGAAGCTCTTTGGCTTAAAAGACGACAGCAGACAATTTAGCTACAAGCCTCCTGCGGCATCCAAAGTAATAAATCCTGGCACTAGATGTAGAACACAAATCTACCATTATTGTAGAGTAAAACTAGCTATAATTACACTGTATAGCTCCAGAGCTCTGGTTTAGCTCCTAATTTCAACTACTGGCCTCAGTCCTTCAGTCACAAGTTCTATTTAACTTCTCATAGCAAGATTCCCCTTCCTAACACTAATCATTACATCATCCTCATGCCTAAACATGACCCTTGCACATCAATCAGATTTCACAATCTAAATTCCATCGCTTCACATATATAACTCTGTGGGGAATTACCTAGTTCTGCCATGTTTTTATCTCAAAGCATAAACAAGTTGAGTCAGTTACTAAGTTTAGCATTCTGGGAGAATTCCCCACTTCCCATTGTGCAATCTAAACAAGGTGCACTTAGCAAAACAAACTAGGGGTATTCCCCTTTCTCTCTTTTATAGTAAACAAAGTGCTTTCCTGTGAGAAAGCTTTCTCAAATAAAATTGAGAAAATAATATTTTTAAAAGTGTACTTATACATTCAAGCAAATGGAGGCCATATAATCTCTCCCCTTAAAAGAAAATTTAAATGAAATGAAATTTTCCAAAATCTGGCTTTATACCTTTAACCATTTTGTGGTTAATGTTACATACAGTTTACACAGTGCAAATTTTCTCTTTTTATTATAATGTTCTTGCATTGCTGCCCCTTTCAGTCTATATTACATAAAATTGTAATACTAATTAAATTTCTGAACAAAAAATTTAGGCGCTCCGGACAAGGCATCTGCCAAGACATTTTCTTTTCCTTTGATATGTCTTAATGTCCAGATTGTATTCTTTTTGAGTTAAACTCCACCTGACAAGTCTCTGATTTCTGTTTTTATCTTGTGGGATGGAAAGTCAAAAGGATTGTGACCCGTGTACACTAGAACTGGGTGCACTGTTGTACTCAAGTACACTTCAAAATGTTTGCCATGACAATAGCAATGCAAGACATTTTTTCTCAATTGTTGAGTATTTTTTCTGATATTTGTCAAACTTCTTAGAGCAGAACATACAGGATGAGCTACATCATTTTCTGCTGGATGAGAAACTACACCACAGACTCATCACCTGGCATCCAACTGCCCAACTTGAAGTGTTTTGAAAAGTCTGGCGCAATCAAAACTGGCGCATTCATCAAAATAGATTTGATTTTCTCAAACGCTTTTTGGCATTGCTCTGACCACACAAATTTTGCGTTTTTCTTCAGAAGGTTGGTCAGTGTACACGCAATTTCTGAGAATTTGGACAGTTTTCTGTAATACCCGACCATCCTAAGAATCTCATGAGATCTCTCTTACTCTGTGGTGTGGGGAATTCTCAATTGCTTCAACTTTTGCAGAGATTGGCCTAATTTGCCCTTGTCCTACAACATGCCCTAAGATGTGACATTTGCATGGCAAAATTCACTTTTCACCAGATTCACAGTTAAACCTGCTTGAGATAATTTCTCAAATAATTGATGGAGCTGTCTCGTGTGTTCTTACCGTGTTTCACTATACACAAGGAGATCATCGAAATAGGCTTCACAATTTTCTATGTCTGCAACTCCTCTGTTCACTAATCTCTGAAATGTTGCGGCCGACAGAATTTTTGAGACCAATGCCATTCTTTGTATTGGATAGACCATCGGGCGTACAAAAGGCTCTGAATTATTGCACGGGCCAGAAGAAGCCAAGTCCTAGAAGTGAGGGGAAACTTGCAATAACCCTTCAACAAATCAATGTGCTAAAAATTTGGCATTTCCAACTCATCTATGCAATAATCAATACGTGGGATCGGATATGAGTCGGTTTTGGAACAGAGTTTTTGGACGTTCGAAAAATCTGTGACAAAACGAAATGAACATCAGGTTTGGGAACCAGACTACATGGGGGACTCCATTCACTATTGATTTGCTCTTACTCTTCCATTTTGTTAAACTGTATTGTTTCCACCTCATTTTCTGATATGTTGACACTGATGGATCACCCTATAAGGATGTTGTTTGCTTTACAGGCTCGGAGTCACCTACGCAATGTCAGGGTTAGGACATGGGGTTCCACTGGGGTACATCAGGAAATATGTTTTCCACTCATGAATTAATCTTTCAATTTACACCTTGTTGACTTTCTGGGAGTGACCTAGTTTTTTGTCTAAATTGGCAAGTATGTCAGAATTTTGCAATTTGAAACCATACTCATTTTCTGTGTTGAAAGTGCTGTCTTGTTCACGGTTCTGACTCTGTGATGTCATCATTGTACTTCCTCACTAACTCTGGATGACACCCCACACGCAGGCTTAACATTCTATCTCTTCATTATAATTTTGAGCATATTTATGTCACATAATTGTCGACTTTTACGCCTCACCTGTGGTTTGATCACATAGTCAAGGGCTCCCATTTGTTTCTCAATCTCATATGGTACAGAATACGGCTTGCAAAGGATGCCCCTTGTATTGGAAAAAGTGCAAAAAATTTGTCACACGCCATGATACTCTGGACCCTCCTGGGCACCTTTGTCATACATGTTTCCTTTTTGCAGGCCTGTTCTGAGATTGTGTTTGGCCCAATTTCTGATGGCTATTGGGAGCCTGTGTCTAAATTGAGACACATAGTCTAACAAAATTCACATCAGGATTTTCAACAACCCTGTTCTTTCAGTCGTTTCAATGGTCCCCTAAACTTGTGACCAAACACCAACTCAATGGACTGAATCCTAAGGAATCTGGTTACAGCCTCCATGGTAGCAAATAGCAGGAGATGAACTTCCTAATCCCAATCCCTCTCAAAGTCAAAACAAAATAGGTTTTGATCATTGTTCAATGGTGTGGTGGTACCTTTCTAGGGCCCCCTGGGAGTTGGTAATATGTGAAGAACTTGTACTGGGTAATTCCAAACTGGTCCATGACTTGTTGAACAAACCTGACAGTGAAATTTGATCTTGATAAGACTGAATTGATTTTGGAAGGCCTACTCGGGTGTGAAAAACTTTGTTAGAGCTCTCACTATATTCTGTGCCTAATTTCTCAAGGGTTAGCCTCAGGGAATCTTGT
>JAMKCH010046067.1:0-15839 GCA_023653785.1 Ophioderma brevispina | reverse complement strand
AGTAATAAAAGAGGTTAAGATTGTGCAATGGAGGTAAGGGATCCACCAGTGGATATTCTGCGACCCCTACGCAAACCGTCAATAGTGGAATAACTGCGCACGGTGGTCGCAGAAAATCCACAGTCGGAGTATCAGCGCACGATGGTGATAAATAAATTTGAAAACAATATAGGCCTATAAGAAATCGCATCAACGTGCGTGAAACACCCGTTTATAAGCGACGGTGGAGTATTCGGCACTGGTAGCAGGAAAATCCAACGGTGGATTACCGGCGCCACTCGTTGCGCGAAAACACCGTTCTTTAAGCGACGGGGGAGTGAGTTCCGCGACGACGAAGTGAATCACCGGTGGATTACCGGCGAATCGTGCGCTGAAAACACCGTTCCTTAAAGCGACGGTGGAGTATTTCGGCGCACGGACGAAGGTAATCCACCGGTGGATTACCGACCAATCGTGCGCTCTTAAAAACATCCGTTCCCGATAAGCGACTGGTGACGTGGAGTATTTCCCGCGCACGGACGCAGTGAATCCACCTGGCTTACCTGCGCACTCGTGCGATGAAACCTCCGTTCCCTATAAGCGACGGTGACGGTTGAGTATCTCGCGCACGGACGCGGGAAATTCACCGGGTGGATTACGGCGCAAGAGTGCGGGACAACAACCTTTCCCTAGAAGCGACGGTGACGGTGGAGATTGCCGAGAACGGGACGCGGGAATTCACGGTGGATTACCGGCGCACGCGTATGGTAACAATTGGAGTAAGAGAGATAGTACATGATATAAATAGCTCCATTCCAAAACTTGCCAGTCCCAAATAGTCACAAGTGCAACAAAAAAGTATACTTATTGGGGGTTACGACATTTCAGTTTAGATGATAAGGATGCTGGTTCTCAGCTCTCTACCATTGTTAATTGAATTCAACGAAGGGCTTGAAAAGGTTATCAACGCACCTTGCCAAATAGCATGCGATGAAATTACAAGCCATTAAGATATGTGGGTTTCCAAAGTGAATTTCATTACTAAGAATCTACATTTCTGTTAAAGACCACTTTTGAGCATGGAGGATGGCATTTTGAAATATCTGTTCGTGAAGGTGCATTTAAACAAATCATCCAACAGGGATATTGTGTTTTTTCCCTCCAGTAAAGGAGGTTTAGGTATTCTAAAGCCAACACCCTTGTATGTGGTTAAGAAACTGTCCTTTTTGCTTCTCATTGTTTAAACTCTGATGACCCCCAGACAAAGCATAGGCCGTCTCCTTCCAGCTGCATATACTAAGAGGAAGGCTATAATTCATGAAGGTGATGACGGTGACGCAGCTTTGTTTTGGGAGCTATGCTGTAAATGAAGAATGCGAGTTATTAAACGAGGCAAAGTCATTGGCCTAAATCATTTGGGTAGAATTTAACGAACTTTGCATACACGAGAATCTGAGCTCGAGTTTCATAATGACGTGTATGCATTAGGTTCTTGATCAGATGGTATCCAATTGGTATTTCGTGCACACGCGGCGTAATAACCACTCACCTCAAACAAGTTCTTTTATCAAAACGTATCAATAGACTTATGAATTTCAAATCGCAAGGTTGTGTATTTAGAACTCTGTATGCTGACCATCTATCCATCACTAGTTTGTGTAATTTTTCTTTTAGTGTGACTTGTAAGATTAATATTCATCTCTGTCTGCAACTCCTTGAGTGTAACTCCCTGATAGGTACTACCCCAACACGTATCCCAAAACTTGTCGTGTTTGTAACAACCCTTCAGATACTGTTTCTCATATCATGAATGGTTGCATGCAATTTCTAAACATTTACGTTGTCCGTCATGACTGCATAGTTGAGCACATCAGAGATGAGGTAATTAAAATACACCCCATGTCGATATTTTCAGTGACCACCCTTACAGGTGACCTTCTGACAGTCAGACAGATTTTTCAATTCATTCGCCATAACAAACCAGATTTCTTTCATTTGTGATCGCCAGACCATAAATCATTCATCGTTGAAATATCCTGTCCGTATGATGCCTTTGTGAACACTTGCTACACACCAAGTTTACTTACTACCAACCTCTCAGTGAACTCATTGATGTTGCCACCCCGTATTCATGTAAGGCAATCGTCTTAATTGTTGTAGTCTTGGTACCGTCCACAAAAGATAACGTCTGGATTAAAAATGTTGGGTCTGACCCTAACAACCGTTGTAGGCCATCGCCAAATCCATTGGGGTCAGTACAGCCATTGGTTCCAACATGTCTGGAAAAAACGCGCTCGCTTTTTTTTCTCTGACTAATGGAATGCTTAACTTGCCCGAGTGTGCGTTTGATAATTGCCTGATGACTTTATCGCCTCCGTTGTTGATTGTATTGCTTCTAATGACTCGCTTGTAGTTTATAACTCACTTTTTTTTAAGTTAGCTGTGGAACTGATAAGATAAAATACTTGAATATGTATGATGTATGTATGTGTTTTGTATGTATCAAGATGGCGACAGCGGTAGACGTCTGTTTTACCACTCGGCTCTACCAACTCCAATTTCACCTCTGGATTCTCGTTTTCTTTGTCCATCTTGGGTCCCCATCCGTCTTAGCCACACCGATAACGTGGTGGAACCACATGGTAGGTGTTGGCCGTAAAGCTTGCATTGGAGGGGGACTGGAAAAATCAAAGTCCTCAACAGGAAGCTGAACCACCGACCATAAAAAAAAGAAAACAAACACTGAGATCAATTAACCGTTGTTGTCAGCCAAACATCACGGACGATAATTGGGCTATTTTCGAACAAACTGTGAGCGGATGATAGGCCAATCCATGGCAACGGTAGGGAGATATTGATTTTTTTATTGTCCAACAACCCAAAGAAATGGTGGACTGTCTTGAATTTTAACATCAATTTTCATTGATAACGATACTATGAGAGAACCACAAAATGGTAGAAATTGGCGATATCAATTACATTTAAAATATGCCAACGATATTATTGATAGATTCCCATTCAATACGACTTGCTAACTGAAACAGTTAAGAGGCCGAGGTCACTCCCGAACAATAAGACAATACTGAATGGCGGATATCCCGCACTGGATAGCGTTGTCAAGCAAACCATTAGCCCCGCTTTTAATCGGCGAAGTCGGGGGATCCTTCACCTGTTTGGAAACAAAAACGAATTCAGCTGTGGAAAGACATAAAGCAAAAGCGATCGGAATAATAAAGCCGATCGCATTATTGAAAACATCCAATCAATGTCCAATAGAATTTCGATAAAGTCGAAAATCACTTCAAGGAGAAATTATAAAAGCAGAGTTCAAACTGAAGATATTTTGGTGCAGACCTTGGCCACAATGCTGTTACCCCCGGCCCCAATTACTTTCCATCAACTCATCCCTTTACAGAGGAAGAACTTCGTAAGGTGTTGATTATGTTGAAGAATTTGCCGTCACGAAAGCCAGCTGGGGAGGATGGCCTTCGATATGAAGATCTACGTAGAAACATAAACTTCAATATACCAACGTACTTTCTATTTTCAATACTTGTTTTTTTATTAACTCAAAAAAGTACGGATGATTTTGGGAAGAAGTCCCCCCAAATTATTCTTATTCAAAGAAAGGGCGTTGATCATGAAACAAATGAAAAAATGGCGCCAAATTTCGCTAACCTGCCTTATGTATAAAGTTTAAATAGGCTTTGAAGGAACGTTAGTCCGGGGTTGGTTTTGAAGAGGGCAGATTGGCCCGAAAAACAAAAAGGGGCAATGCCAAGACCAGGATTAGTAGAACATGCCTTTCTGTCAGAAACAAAACATTGGAGATTTCGTCACGAAGTAGTAAATGGTTATTCTAGAATAGATTTGCCGGAACGCATGGTAGAATTGAACCACCCTGTTATGCAACGTGCTCTTGTCGATTATCGGAAACACCCGATAATCTTACCTGAATATTTCAAAAGATGTGTTGATGACCAATTCTTACTTTACTGTTCAATGCAGAGACGGGTGACCGCACAAAATAATGCGCGGTCGCGGGCATTATACAGGGTTTGTCCATGGTCTCTGTCTATGCATTGAACTTCGCGGAATCGTATATGTTATTGAGGATGGATACAAGAACCATTTGACGAGTTGCAATTACCAATCCCTGTCCAGGCTTATGTGATGATATCGCAGTGTGTACACGTGATCATCAGCATATTGTCAACATGGCCGGATACGAAAAGTTGAGGAAGTTTGGTATGGGCAAAATTAGATATCAAGCGCAGAACGTAGCCCTCGTATATAGAACGTCGATAGGTATAATGGTATCAAACGTGGTCACCTGACCAAACAAAATATATATGTACAATGGCAGTTACGTTGAAAAATATGATCGTAACAAGTCGTATGAATACTTAGGCTATTCAATTAATATGTCGGGAAACTGGGACTCCTCAGGTGAGCGAAATTACGGTGTCAAACTCAGTGAACTTATTGTCATAAGACTTGTATTGCTCCAATGCCAATTGTTAAACTTGAAGCATTAACACTCTGTGCATTCCACAGTTGAGGGCTGTTTCAGCATTACTCCATGCCACTTAAAACCTTTAACGGAAATGGACGGACTTGATCATAAATACGTCAGATCATGGTTAGGTCAACATACCAACTCCAATCGCGCAATTTTTGAGTTTTTGTTCGAAATCATCGGGGGGGTGGGGTTAGGTATTCGTCAAACCATCTAGATTACTTGCGTAAAAAGGTTTGTCTAGCCATATTCAAATGCTAAATTCTGAATGATTGCGGTCCGTTAAAAATGCTGAGCAATTTCTCAAACTACACATGCAAAAGAAAATTCGGTGAAACAAATGATGATAAATAATTTTGCAGGCTTTGAAACTGATGAAAATGGCACTGTAGTTAAAAACACCAAGATGTGTTGAGAAAAGTCATCTGGATTGAACTTAACAGTATTTGCTCTCTAAACTTGAACTGCGACTAGTTAAGTCAGGCACTAGCGATAGCATTAAGGTTGAAGCTTAAAGAACTTGGTGTCATTACATGAATATATTCAATTTAGTATCAAGAAACTGATAAAGACAGCAGAGACTTAAACTGGAAAGAACTGGAATCACAAGGAGATTGCCGATCTGGAGAAAACAGACTATGCATTTTCTATGGAACATTTTGAGGAATGGTGACCTGAGTGATGACCTGGTCAAATTCAAACCAAAGCCCGCGGCTACAAATCGCCGAATCACACTCTTTGCTTCATGTCATGTATCCCAGGTCGAAAGTCTTGCCCAATTTGCAAAACCCCTTTGATACTATTCACATGTAGCAAATGGCTGCATGAATTTCAAAAAAAACTACACTGCAAGACATAATCGAATGGTAAAGTTTGCTTTGAAAATGCAAATCAAATAAGTATAACCCATCTCCAAGATCTTACCGTGAAAAGATCATCTCAAGTGACAGAATCACGGATGGACGTATGAGGTTCAATTCGGACATATTTCACAACTTCCAGGCTAGGAAACCTGAATTATTTCGTGATTGTCATGAGGCAAATGAAATGCTTTTATTTATAATAGACGTTTCATGTCCTGTTGATGCCTTCGTCGAGGGAATTTATAATGCCAATTTCAAAAGTATCGGACCTCTTTGTGACTTACTCACTATCAGCTATTTGGGGTTTGATGCAAAATCTCGTCTTCGTGATGGGTAACTTGGTCATGTGCACTATCGCTTCCGTCGGGGTTTTGTAAGCTTAGATCCCCAACAGGTGCCAAGCTATTGCTAAGTACGCTTCAGTCAGTTCTATGATCGGTACCAATATTTTATGGAGGAACTCGCTACAGACTTATCAAAGATCATTAAGTGGGTTCTCCCATTGTCATCCCACATGGGTGTTCATGTATTATTCAATTATGTGTATTGCTGCTTTGTGGCCACCATAACTTTGTATTATCGATGTTGAATAAAAGCTTGAAATATTATGGATGTCTGTATGTATGTATGTATTGAAATAATCTATTTATAAGAGGACCTCTATCTATAACTCTACATAAAGAGGTCATTTTTTAAAACGAATGTGAGGACATTTATAGTTTCCTCACATTATTTTTCTCTATAATCTGTAGTAAAACCCTAATATAGAGATTACGGTTTATTACGTAAAAGTTGTTTCAGACAAGTTATATAGAAATTTATACTGTTTAAGACCGTTTATTAGATAAATCTATATTTTTAAAGACACTTATCAGAGAGAAATTATACTGTTTAAAACAGTTATATATAGAAATTTATAAGTATTTAAGACACTTATAAGAGAAATTATAGTGTTTACGACACTTATATAGAGAAATTTATAGTATTACAGACAGTTCATATAGAGAAATTTATAAGTATTTAAGACAGTTATATAGAGAAATTTATAGTAAAAACAATTCTATAACGGAATAAACCTCATATTAGACATATCAGAGTCCCTTTCTTTAATAGAAATTCCTGTATGTATGTATGTATGTTATGTATGTAATGTAGGTCTGTATGTATGTATGTATGTATGTATGTATGTATGTAGTATGTTGATGTATGTATGTATGTACTGTCTGTGCACGTGTGTGTATGTTATCTGTATATTTAGGCCTATATGTACTGTATGTTCATCTATGAATGTAGGTAGGCCTATCATGTGGTATGCTTTTTATTATCTTTCAGACATTCCTGTTAATACAAATGCAATAGATTTGCTCTGGTTATTTTCCGTTTGTGCGCTTGTCGCAATTTCTATACATTATTAATATACTTATCTTGATTTCCCTTGAAAAGTTTATAAAAAACCTTGTCCTATAATTGCATCATTGTATTTTACTGGTTGGTTTAATGAACGAATTATTTGATTGGTTAGTATACAGTCGTCATCACCCACAGACTAATTAATAAATAAAACAACCCCCTTTTTGTTATTTAGGTTTGAGAAAACCATTTAGTAGCTGTTAGTGTTGCAAATTACACATTTTACCATTTTCCTTTATTAATTATCGTGTGTTGTCCATATCCACAACATCTATTTTTTTCTAAATTTTGATATACGTGTTTGACAGTGTGTGTTTTTGTGTTTCGGCCACCGCTTCTTTTCTGCGCACTTTTTCGAAAATTCCCAAAGTGCGCAGCGCACTTGCAAAATTCTCTACAACGGCCTCTCATAGTCTCCACTACCATTTTTGTTTAATTGAAATGAAATCTCCGACGTTACCCGAAGACGATACCATGTATTGATCACATTATCTATTGTCCATATGGTATAGAGCCCAAGTTCTCAGTATGGAAAGTAAAATAATTTATTTTTTATTAAAAGGACTTTCGTGTTTTGTGACACTTCAACATCGCTTTTATAATATGTATTTTCCCTGTGTTTGTGGGTTAAGGCTTTCTATTTTATTACTAAAGGTGCTAACTCATATTTAAGGCAAATTTTTACCTTCGTACCAATGACAGTGTCGCAATAATCAGCTATATCGCAAACCAAGGGTTTCACTGTGTAAACTTTGGCGTCCACAAATTTATACGTGCAATGAGAGCCATTTTGGCTTTTCGCCACATTCTTTTAAATTTTAAATTTTTCCATGTTTACTTGTAAAATGTCCAATGCCTTGAATCATATCAATGCTTTATGAATATTTTTTTGGAAGATTGTGGAAATATAGACACTCCAAAGTTTGACGCACACTTTAGTGTCCACTAGCCATTTACATTGTGATGTTCAACTTAACAAGTATACGGTATCTAAATATCTAGAACAAAATATAACAATGACACGTGGTGCTTCATTTTGTAATTAAAAGTAGTTAAAATTAAAGCAATTCTATTCTCCTTGAAATCCAAGCAATGGAAACGTACATGGTTACACTTGATTCGAACGATCGCAAATGAACGGGAAAGTAGCCTACTCTAAATTTAAGAAAAAGATTGAAAGTCACGCGAACCCCATCCCTAAGTTAGAGGGAAAAATTCACTCGGTTAGAGTGTTTCGAGTGCATTTTTCACTCTAAATTAAGGTGGGTTACTCAGCTCTTTCAGGTGACTTCGCTCTTTTACATTTAGAGTAGAAAATCAACTTTTTTAAAACAATGTATAAATATCCCATAATTATTCACGTTGCACGTGTAATTTACAAAGGCGGAAGTGATTAAAGCAATATTATCACATTGTTTGAAGAGCGCCCCCAATTTTCAAATTTGATATTTTGCACAGTTAATGTTGGTAATTATCTAGGAACCTATACCTGGGAACGAGATGCTAAAAAAGCGTATTATCATAAATTGAGCGATTTTTCACTGTCGTATCAGAAAGTGTGCTCTTATAATTTCTATGTCAGGACCACTGGTCAGACTCGAAATGTATAATGAATACATCTCAGATGACAAGATTTTTTTGTCAAAAATTTTGTTTTGCCAACAATGTTCCACCTATTTTGTTCCCTTATAGAGAGTGGTTAATGCATAAACTGATGATTAATATGAGTCTAGGTTTCGTTGAAGGAAATATCACTTGTCATTTACCGAATTTCCGGCAGTAAAGGTAAATGACGATCCTTATTTTTTGCCCTCGTGTAAATCAGGAATATGCGAAAAAAATCACTTTTATTTACACTTTCATGTATAGATCTGACATTATTTTCATATTCAAACAGCAATTATGGCATTTTTATGGAAAACGCTAATTTATTAACAGAAGGATAATTCAGGTAACTTTTACGGCGAAATGACCGTCAAAATAAAAAGGAATGTTGATTATCTTTTCGTGAAGATGTGACGTGTAAATATGGGTGGTCGGCGAGCATCCGTTGTTAGATATTATATAATTAACATCCTCTTTTATTTGCTAAATATTAAAATGAATTTTACTCTATGAAACAAATATAAAACTAATAGCCGAAGTTTCAGATTAAAAAGAGCAATAGTTCTGATTGAATCTTATAATAGAGAAAATTACATATTTAACATCTTTTCATAATTTACCTTCGAAGAAAACCGGTACATTGCAATGTCAATTACGTTCTACTTTCATTTTTCCACACTGGCGCGACCACAAACACGCAAGTACGGTTTTTTGGTAGCAAAGCCCATGCCGACAGTTGGAGCCTTTCTGATTGGTTCAACATCTGGAGTAGTCATAGCAACTCGGACAGGTAATTCCCGATACCAGGCCAAATTAAAATGTTGGCGTCTTTACCGTACACGATAAAACAATAGACCAGTTAACATCCTACGTCACTTTCTTTTGTTGCCTTCGAATCCATGCCTGCGAATCGTTATGGCCCAGAGTGTTAAAGCATACACATGACATATAATATGATCTAGGTTTCGTTGAAGTTGAAGGAAATATCATTGTCAATTTACCGAATTTCCGGCAAAGTAAGTTAAATGACGATCTTTATTATTTTGCCTCGTGTAAAATGGAATATGACGAAAAAAAAATCAATTTTAGGTACATTTCATGTATAGATATGACAGTATGTTCAGTATTCAAACAGCCAATTATGCATTTATGGAAAAACGTAATTATACTAAAAGAGGTAATTCAGGTAACTTTACGGCAGGACAATGACCGTAAATAAAAAGGAAATGTTGATTATCTTTTCGTGAAGATGTGACGGGTAAATTGGGTGGTCGGCGGAGCATCCGTTGTTAGATATTATAGAATTAAAAATCCTCTTTATTGCTAAATATTAAAATGCAATTTTACTCTAAGAAACAACTAAAAACTAAGAGCCGAAGGTTTCAGAAAAAAAGAGCAACAGTTATGATTGAATCTTATAATCGAGAAAAATTACAATAGTTAACAATTTTCATAATGACCTTCGAGGAAGGAAAAACCGGTACTTGCAAGGGCAATTACGTGCTCCTTCTATTTTCACACTTGGACGCGACCACAAACACGATGAAATAGTGCCAAATCACGGTTTTTTTGGTAGCAAAGCCCATGCCGACAGTTGGAGCCGTTTGATTGGTCAACATCTGGAGTGTCATAGCAACTCGGACGGGTAATTCCCGATACCAGGCCAAATTAAAATGTCTGGCGTCTTTACCGTACACGATAAAACAATAGACCAGTTAACATCATACGTCACTTTATTTGTTGCTTCGAATCCATGCCTGCGAAGCGTTATGGCCCATAGTATTAAAACTCTTCTAACAGATACAATGCCCAGTGTGTAACAGTCAGTCGACCTATTTCAAGCTACCAGGCCCATCCTAACATGGTGTACAACATTGGGTTAACGGTCTATTCAAGCGGCAGCAACGCTTATACACAGATCGTATTTTCCATTTAAAAAAAATAATAAAAAACTAACAGGTAGGCATACGTGTCAGTGTATCAAATGGGTATTAAGCCCGGTCTCAAAAAAAAAATGGTTACAAATCAGAAAAAAAATTGGTTAAATATGAAAATTTCGAAATAAGTCATTCGTACTTGGCATATAAAGAACAAAGACAGGCCTTTCCAATGGTGTTGTTCCATCTTGATTTGGCTTTTGTCAATTCCAAGAGATATAATCAATTTAGTACGATACACCGAAATCGATTTGTGCCACTTTTATGCATGGAATGGGTTGTTTCGCCCAGTTATGCCATGCTGTCGTGACGCACACAAAAGATTGCAAACAGTTGACAAAATAATAAACAAACACATAAAAATATTAAAAGTTAAACCAAAGGAAGTCTAGTTTTATCAACAGAAGTATTTAATAGTCAAAATAAGCAGTTCAATGATAAAATCTCTTTTCATAAATAATCAACAATATAATAATTATTTGCAAATTCAATGAAAATGGAGCTTTGAATTTTTACAAAATTGGTATTTGTAAAATCATGCCAGAAGGAATGTAATTGCAACCAAAAGAAACACTTGTACAAATCCAAAGAAATTGTTTTAAAAATATTGCACTTCTCTTTGTGATTTACTAATGTTGAAGCCAACAAAAATGAATTGGAAGCGCGTAAGGTATCAAAGTGTTGGTAGGAAATTTGCATTACATGATAACTTCAAGAACATGCACAACTATCTCCGCCAGGTTGCTGTACCACTCATGGTTCTCTTCTAACAAAACAACAGTATGTCGAATGTTATTCACTTCTCTAAAGCCAAAACTTACTCATCATAACTTCCACCATTACATAAATGTTTCGTGTCTTTTAGAATCGTTGATGAAGTATCCCCTTTTAAGAATTTCATATAGTTTCAAGTGTGAAAAAATTAGGTTTAAATCATCTTTCACTGTTTTCACTCAACCAGAAAGTGGCAAAACCTCGATTTTTGTCCGCGAAACTGGAGTTATCTCGATTGAAAAGCAAATGAGATGAAACAAAAAATCCTGAACAGCCTGGTCTTTTCTCTTAATATAAACGTGCACACGAATTACTTATGTTGAGATATATATTGAAAAAAATCGTTTTTGGTTGTACCATGTTTTTTGAGACAGCTGGAGGTTACAACATAGCGATATAAAATATTTCATCATTTTATTCAATAAGGAGTTTGCCAAGGGAATGCTTACAAAAACCACAAATAAGGGCGTTGTCCCCCGTCTCCTCCACACTTCAGCCGCCTTGTGGTGTGTTGGGTGGTGTTGGTGGTGGGGTGGTGGTGGGGTGTGTGTGTTGTCGCTTGTGTGTGTGTATGTGTGTGTGTAGTGTTGGTGCACATGCGTGTACGTGGCGTGGTCTTGCATTCTTCTTTTGACGACTTCTACGACGGTATAGCATTTCCAACGCTTTTCGTTACTGAGTGGTTCAGTTTGAACATCACTCTTGCGTAAAAAAGCGTGATCCGTGATGAAAGTTCTTTGTGGAGTAGGACTTGACACTAAACACACCCATTTAGCGGAAGTATATGTATCTCTTCCCTCCTTTTTTATTTTGTTATTTTAAGGTGTTGATTTGTTTTTCCCCAAAAACGAGTTCACAAAAGCAAGAATTATGACGAACTGCTTTTCAATAACAAAAGGTACGTTTTTTGATTTTGTTTTATCACTTTTTCCTGTTTTGTGTTGTGTTGTTATTTGCACTTTGTTTTCGTTTACTTATTAAAATCGAAAATCAAAAGAATGTAAAAAAGCATTTTAAATACTGTTTAGGAGTGGTTTAAAGTACAATAACTCACAATGACACGATAGAGTATTGAAGAACCAAATAAAAGGACCCTGGAGAGGAGAGTAGAGGTAGGAAGGAAAGAAGGAAATGAAGGAAATTGTATTTATCATTCTTGTTTTTATTTGTTTGTTTTTTTCTGTGACTTTGCAAAACAATGTCGCAGAAGACCCGCCAGCGGAGCGTTGGATTATTAAGAGAGGTTTGATTGAGGTAAATAAAGACGAACACATATATATTGAATCTTATATACCCTCGGTCATAATCATTTCTCTGCGTCAGACTACGGCGGTTCTGTAAGTACGTATATCCTGTTTCTAAATTGAAAAAAAAGTTGGCGCCAGCGTTTGAAAAATATCAAGACTGGAATAATACCGAAAAGGCATTGTGGGAAAAGGATGCTGCCCCTAGTGATTGCGTGTTTCCACTTTTGACGATAATATCAAAACACAAAACATAGTAAGGGACCCTCTGATGCCAAAATCTCCATAGAACCCCTTCGTGTGCAGAAATACTCCACAGTCACCGTGATTACAAGGAACGGGTGTTTTAGCGCATCCGTTGCGCAGGTAATCCTCCGGTGGATCCCTGCGTCCGTGCGCGGAACTACTCCGCCGCGCTTATAGGGAACGGGGGTTCAGCGCACGAATGCGCCGTTATCCACCGGTGGATTCACACTGCGGCCGTGCGCGGAAATACTCAACCGTCGCTTATAAGGGTTTCATCGCACGAGTGTTGCAGGCAACCACGGTGGATTCCTGCGTCCTGTGCGCGGGAAATACTCCACCGTCGCTTAAAAGGAACGGGGGTTTTCTTTCAACGCACAAGTGCGCGGTAAATCCTACGGTGGATTCAATGCGTCCGTGCGCGGAAATACTCAACCGTCGCTTATAAGGAATAGGGTGTTTCAGCGCACGGTGTAAGCCGGAATCCACCGGTGGAGTATTTCTGCGTACGTGCGCGGAAATACTTCACCGTCGCTTATAAGGAATGGGGTTTCAGCGCACGGTATGGATTCTCCTTATATATAGGCATATATTGTTTTGCAAAATTATTTTACACCATGTGCGCTGATACTCGACGTTGGATTTTCTGCGACCAACGTGCGCAGTTATTCCACTAGTGGACGTTTTGCGTTAGGGGTCGCAGAAGATCAATGTGGTGCCTACAAATCTTGTTGCAGCTCTGCAAAGGATTTTGACGTCGCTGTGAGTGGGAAAGAAGAACGTGGCAAAGTCCATTCAATTGCCAACAAACTGCTCAAACCATGCACAGGGGATGAATGCATGTTACTCATAAGCCAAATATATTATCACAGAATATACCATGAGTAGTCATATATTAACTGCAGTCAATCATCATCCTTACCTCGGCGTGGAACTGAGTAAAGACCTAAAGTATATAACCAAATTGCAAACAAACAAATAGAACTCTTGGTCTTCTTAAATGCATGTAGTCAATCTGTTAAAGAGATTGCATACAAGGCCCTTGTTAGACCCAAACTAGAATATTGTGAACCTGTTTGGGATCCCTACAATGAAAACAGCAAAACCACTGTTGAGAAAGTCCAACGGTGAGCAGCATGGTTCGAATGTAATGATTATAGTCGCCAATCTAGTGTTAATAACATGCTGTCAAATCTCGGATGGGACATTTTAGAGCTCCATATAATAGAATTGGCCTCCGACTTATAGCGATGTACAAAGAGGTTCATAAGATTACACCACCAAAACTGACTTTCAACCTGGGGCACCAATAACCACTCCACAAGGTGTAATTCCGGACCTTACATCATTCAACCAGCAAGTTTCAATAAACTGTGTAAAGAGTATTCATTGTACCCAAGAACTTGTAGAAGTGGAATGTGCTCCCACCTGACATACGTACTGCGCCTGACATCAAAGTAGGAATCGAGAAACTTGACTTATTAAAACTGGTGCAAAAGGACCGCTTCAAAGGAACCTGGTACGATAAGCAGAGAGAAGCGCCCTCAATAGTTGTAACTAAGCTGACGAATTGTCATTTTGTGATATTGCGTGTACATAAGACTCGAATTTCATGAGGTATTCATGCTTTCCTCTAAAACTGCCATTCATGATATTATGCAACAATTACTATAACAGAAGTGGTCATTTGGCTATGGTTCACAGCTCAGAGAAAATCTGTTGGACTATTACATAATACTAAATCTTGTGCAAAGTTTTGTTCATGAATTACAATACAAGTGAGTTCTGGTACACGTTGTACTTTGTTCTGGTAGAGTAAGCGCAAAGCTATTATGATTTGGAATATATTCACTATGAGCTAATAAAACGTCATTCCCATGGCGCAGTTCAATAGCTTTCATTCACCAGCGCATTTAGCAAGTACACCCTTTGTTTCTTAGTGCATGGTTTATGATACCCAGAACATACATGGTCAGCTGTTGTTAACAGGTGCACATCCAAGGCTACTGAACTCAGTCCTTGGTAGATTAGCATGCCTTGCCTCGTAGTGATTGGGGAGTTTTTTTTTTTTTTTTTTTTTTTTTTTTTTTTTTTTTTTTTTTTTTTTTTTTTTTTTTTTTTTTTTTTTTTTTTTTTTTTTTTTTTTTTTTTTTTTTCCCCCCCCCCCCCCCCCCAGAACGGGAAAGCCACTTACAGGGTAGATAGATATTATCTATACATATCAGCATAATAAGTCTCTTTCCCGTTCTTGGGGGAAAGGGGTTGTATAATTAAAATTTGATTTCCCATTGAAGCCTACACTTAAAATTCCTCTAAAAGTGCCATTTTCTTCAAAATATGAACATTTGGTGTTTTTCAAAGTTCGGATCAGAAAACTTCACATTTAAAGTTATATGGTTTATAAAAATGGGTACCAGATAACGTAATATCAAAACTGAGGGCGCTTCTCTCTGCTTATCCTGCCAGGTCCTTTAAGCCACCTCAACTCCCCGAACTGCGCGAGATAACCGCCAACAGGTGTTTGCGCAGTAATCACCAGAACCAGAAGGACACTTCTAAGCTGGGAATGTCAGGCTCTAGTAGCATCCCAATGGGGTTCAAATGGGGTTAAAGGGTAAGTTTAATGTCTCATGCTTGTTTTGTTCATTGTCAAGCTGTCTTTTCTGTTCATAAGTCTAGTACTGAAGTACCAGTCAATTTGGTATTTTCAGTGACCCGACCCATCGAAACACTTTTTTCTGACACACTTATGAATTCGGAAACCCTGCACGGAATGAAGGACATGGTTATTCCGTTAAGGTTTCCGAATTCATAAGTGTGTCAGAAAAAAAGTGTGTCAGATGGGTCAGGTTACGGAAACTCCCAGTGAACTGTGCTGTTGAGCCCGGGTTTGGCATATTTCTTTCATTACCCCGCCAGCTTCTAAAGGCAATATCTCAGCTCTAAAACCGGCAATGGTACAATGATTGCAAATTCCAGAAATAGGTTGTTTCAAATTTTTTTATGGGGACTCTACTTAGTTACAAAGAACTCTGAACGGAAGAAGTGTTTTGCCGAGTTTGGGTTCAGGCAGCAAATATTATACAATTTTAGCTTATTTCATTGTATGTCATTGATTGCAGAGATGTTAAAATTTGTGCAGTTTATCAGTATCAGATCGATATGAATAAAGGTTTCATGTAGTAATATCACCATGTGTACATTATCCTGTGCATGTAACTCTTATATTGTGCATGTCAATTTTTGAAGTTGCATACACTGGTGC
>JAMKCH010046066.1:0-11699 GCA_023653785.1 Ophioderma brevispina | reverse complement strand
CATGTCGGTTCATTTGCATTACAATTAAGAAAGCATGTCTGCCTGTGATATACAGATTACATTTCAAAGAATTGTATTCAGGATTTCACATTGTGAGGGGAAATTGATTGTAAAAACCAAAAACCAATAGCCGAATAGTCAATAAGTGCAATAGGGATAATTTTTGGAAACACAGAAACCATTTCGGACAGACGGAATCTGGCGAAATGGGGTTAACTTAAAAAACTCCCGACATGTTGAGGCAGAGACTAATAAACAAACAACAAAGGGTGCAAACAGCCAATTTTCCAGAAGTTTAAGAGCTTGCTGCATGTCACATTAGCCAAACAGTACATGTTTTGGCAACACAGAAAACAAGATTTTGCCAGACAGGACATCTGACGACATCAACAACATAATGGCTCACACTGTTGAGCCAAAGACTAAAAAAATTGAACACTAAAACGTTCTCAGATTGGTAGCCAAAAATGCAGAAGAAAATAATAGCCTGACTGTAAACCTCCCTGGTATTTGTTTATTTAGTTTTTTTTTGTTAAACTTGGTTAAAACAATCAACAATACAGACTGTCAGACAGTGCAGTAGAGCCACATGTTATGTTCAGTTGACACCACAGTGCTGGGTAGTGAAATGATTGCTAGTGGATATTTGCATTAACGTCTCAGGGCAAGCGGTATTGGTGAGTTGAACTTACGGAGCTCTGAAAACCAGTGCCTGAACTTTAAAAAGTGGAATGAGGTCCTGGTCCCCTTAAATCAAGGGTCAGAAACGGTAAAGGAGACAAGCAGATATTAAATGAGGTGTAAAAGTGTGTTAAGGAGTCATTAAAATGGAGGCCGGAAAGTTTAGGCACATATGAATTCATTAATTCCAGTGGCATAAAACCTCTTTCTTTTTGGGGGGGGGGCATGGACATATATTAAATTTGTTAGTATAGTATTATGGATGGGCCCATGTGTTTCACTGTAAATTGATGTGTGTGTCAGAAATTCAATAATTTTTCAGGGGTTCAATGCGGGCAGCTGCCCCCTCTGGTTACACCACTATTCATCGCACACAGTGGAACACATAGTGACAACAGGTAGTGAACCTTTTCCCTCTTTTGAACCTTCTTTATTTCTGAAGTACATTATTACTTGAAGTATATGGTTTGGAAGAAGGGTTACCAATTAGAGTTTACTTGAAGTCCACTGGACACAAATTTCCAATGTTCAGGATATCTGGTCCCGTGGAATTTTGTGGGACCTAGACCAGCCTACTAGTTTGTAGTAACTACAAATCAGGGCTTATCAGTTCAAATAATGTGTAAGTTTTACTGTTTCTACGGTGCCTTAGGTGAAAACTTTTGACGGTATCATATTTCCTTATTTTTTAATGTTAAACAGTTGGGTTTGGTCAGACAATACGACTAGTAATAGCCATTCAATTTGTGATGTGTGTTTTCCCCACAATAGCACTATTGTGAATGCCACAAGCATTTAGCCAGAAATATACGTCTATAAATTTTGCCTCGAGGTTGGGAAACATAATTTTTGGTCCTTTCAGAGGCTTAAATTATGGCACCCAAGTGGACCTCATTTTTGTTACTCTTCTGATGTATTTAAGTCCGTGAAAATTCTGTCATTATGACACCAAAATCCTACTAAGTGCGAGAAACCCTGGTTTGAAGGACTAAACTTTAGCGGAAGAAATCCCTGGGTCGGCTCTTCCTTCCATCTCATGGGCATTTCATCTATCTGTGTGCTGTAATACTGCTCTATGTCTCGCAGAATCCTGATGTCTCACTCTTGACAAAGTTGATGGCAACAACACTTGCGACCGTACCGACCTGAACGACCAATCGGCATGCATTAAAGATTGAATATTGAACAAATACCAATGGTTTAAAACCCTTCGTCGTTTCTTTTGGTACCGTCTACTCGCATGTTTCTTCTGGCTTTGCATTGCAAGAAAGATTGAATCTATAACCGAAATAATATCAAATTATTTTTCCCTTTTTGAAGGAAGTAAAAGATATCGCATTTCAGCACTGAAAAGGCTCTTTCACAAGTGACCCGTACATCAGTCCATTTATTTAATGGATTGCTTTAGATCATGAATACAGTTTTACAAACCTGGATTGTGATTAAAGCTGTGCGTTTACTTCGTTTTTAGGCAAGATGGTCCAAAATGCCTAACATGTTTTTTTGCCTTATGCAACAAAATATATTCCTTTTCCCTTTGCAAGATCTACATCTTTGAACTGTCCCCCTCTAACATCACTTGGTGGGGAAGGAACAAAGAGCATTGCCTGCTGGTCTTTCAACTAGCATAAGAACATTGAATAGTTACAGTATTATACAGTGCTACCTCAGCATATTGAGAGGCGTCCACAGCGGCGCCCTGAGCGTATACACTTATATTATTATTAAATATATTAACTGTAACCATGTAAGAATCTCTTTGTTGGGTGTGACATGACTATGACTATAATTTTTTTTTTTGGGGGGGGAGGATGGGAAAGGGAGCCCTACCTGTTAATGTATAACTCTCTGTTATTTGGTAGGTCATATTTTATTACCATGATACTCGTGCTGTACATTCAATGCCACGACCCACCATCTTAGTGCTCAGTAACCCTACTGCCATTTAAGACACGAGAAGAAAAATCTCAAATCGCATCATAAGACAACAGAAAAAAATAATTTCTTGTATCAATCACTACCCGATCAATATTACATTTTGGACCCACTGGCAATCATGATTTTCACTACATAAACCGGCAGATATTTTGTCAAAATTCCTTTTATTAAGATGATAAGAGCTCTGTTTATGGTTTCCATAAATTATTTTGGAACGGTTGGTTTATATGGGTCATTTTCATTCACACATGGCTACTCGAATCAAACTAATACATTCTTGTAATTGGCCAGGACACCTTTAATACCATTCAACATTATACGGTCCAATTTTTTAAATATAGCAAATGAGCATGCAGGATTTTTAGTGGAAAAAAACAGCAACTTACCTGCACCCACACTCTAAATATTTCATGGATGGCTTTCCCTATCTTTCTGGGGCATGTCACCATGCATTGAGGACACGGTAAGTTAGCTTCTCTTCTTCTCTGTCAAAACCAATCCACCTGTGAAAAATAAACCAATGTAACCTTTATTTCCTAAAAGAAAAGTTTTCTCTTAAATCATCTTCTCACCATTTTTAGTTAGTGACATTTTTGGCAACTGCACACCACCTCAGTGTTCTTACTGACTGTACTGGAATACATTATTAAGCAGAAGCTGCCGAATCCTGAAGCAGCACCCCACTGCCACCCATCCTCATGTCCAACTCCTCCAAACCCCGTTCTGAAGGTACAGTCAACTAATGCATGTGTCCACTGAACACAATGCTAAATTTGATCAAATGTTGGCTGTTACATAGGATATTTTTTCACACAGTCTACGCGAGTGTGTTTGAATTGGTCAAATACTGCTTTTCTTCAACAATTTAAACATTAATTGACTCTCACCTACCTCAATGACTATTTTTGCTACAACACCTAGCATCATATAGTTCAGCTTCTTTCCATCCTATTTTCACTAGCTTTCATAAGGCTTGACTTCAACTGTTAATTTTAAACCCAGTGCCCCAATCCAACAATTTTGATAGAGCATCAACACAACAATGAAATATTGACTAAACATATTATATTTCCGCTTTATTCTTCTTCCAATAAATGTTGGACAGGTTTTTTTGACAAACAAGTGGAAGCTCAAAGGTACACTGGTAGCTGTGGAAGTCATCATTGAATCTGTTTTTCTGGCATGCATATATAGAAATTACAATTTTGTCCGAGCTTTAATGAATAAATTCCCAGAGCTTCTCTCTCTTTAAAAGAGTCCAGATCATTGGAACCAGCGACAATCACAGTGCATTATGCGTGTCTGTGAAAATGGCGAACAACCCCTTAACCGTGTTCTCTTTGTATTGGCCGCATATGACCTCCCTGTGTAATGTGAGTGTGTCAGTACAGGTCACATAGTGTGTCAAACTTCCATTCCTCTCTCTCCACTCTCTCCCACGATGCAACAAAGAATTGTTTGATGCCCTCTAGTGTCAACTCCTCACTAGTGAATGAGACAATGGGGTCATGTAATTTGATTGGGGTAAGATTTGGGTTATATTGTTTATTTTTTACTCTATATTCTCACAAATGTTTCAAGCTACCATAAGGAGCCACAAACTCTAACGAGAACGCTGATTATTCTGTGCTAGCCACCGACTTGCTTGTGTCTGATCAACACTTTAAGTGCAAAATATTGATTTACAAATTACAAGATTAACTAAAGAATCATCACAAACATCAGCTGCTGTTGCAGGTATTCTTTGTGATCAACTTAAGAGCATTACTGACACATGAAGACCCAAAAAACCAGTGAAAACAATGACCTGAAATGAAGACACTTTGAAGAAACCATTAAAACCTGAATATTTGTATACCGTATGTTATATGGCAATGCATCTGTAAACATTTTGTATCGCATCAATGTCATGCAGAATGACTTTCAAAATTTAAAACTTAACATCATGGTCCTCATCACATCAATTACTGCCTTGTAAAATTCTTATTTCACGAGAAACAAACCCCTAAACACATTTTCCTTATATTTCCATAAAACTAAGCCTTGGACCTACAATTAGAACTGTATCAAAGTCATCTAAGTGCATTTATTACCAAATTTGTCACTATTTTGAACCACCTTGTTCCACAATTGCACTTATAATGTCAAATGCCAATTGCCTTTACTGCATTAAGGATATACACAGCCTATTTGGTTCTGACATCATGGTGTAAAGTAGGCTATAAAGCAGCACTGACGAACATACCGTTTGACCAATATGCAAAGGTCTGGTACAGAACTTTCTCTTCCATCTCTAGGATTTCATGTGGTAATGTGGCACTGAACAAGACAACTGAGGTTTTGCTGGGGGTAAGTACGTTACACTCATAGCTCTGTTCTTCGTTGAAACCCGACCAAATAAATGAAAACAAGAATTGTTGAAATCACTGACAAGGATCGGAGTTCAATGTGGAGACCTATTAAACACAATCTTTATAAATAAAGATTTTCCAATTGGTATTAGTTTAATGTGGTTAACTTTCATACAGAACTTGTACTTCCTGAACAAATGGAACATATTGTATGTAGAGAGTACTTAGTACTTTATTAACTAGCAACAATGTCATTGGTAGTTTCGAAACGGGCCCTGAAGTTGCCACTTGCAATTTCAATTTAAAAAAAAAGTCCTGTTCTGGTAAAGCTTTTGATTATAAAGGGGCATTTCATGATCCACAGATCCTAGTCCCCCCAATTTACCTCACAGAAAATGAGATTTTTAATTACCTACCTGAACCGTTTGCCCAATTATAGTAGGTGTGTCCGATCTTACATGCAAATTTGATCTATCTAAGAGAATTCGAATTTTTGGTATTTGTCGTCCGTAAACGGACAGAATTATATCCGTGGTATAATACCATTTCTACCACTAGCACTTGCATTTAACTATTTTTAACATTGTCTTCCTTCAAAATTCAACATGCCAGTTGTGTCCTATAGCACCAATGCACTTTGATTGCAAAGAAGGAGCCTGATGAATTCTCTGCCCAAGGTTATTCATCATTCTTACACTATGGAAGTTTTATCAAGGTTCATTCCTGATCTGTTTTATTTAGGGCAAAGCGGCAGCTGAACTTTTTCAAATTGAGAGTTGAGGGCTAAATTGCTTTTAGTGCTCAGTGGTCTGGGATTATTTTCGAAAATATGACAAATTTCCAGATTTTTGCCTCAAGTGAAAAGGGCCGGCTTTCCACTTCCAAGAGTGGATGGCCATTGGCCCCCAGGACCGCCCAGTTCCCCGCCACTCATAGTGCCCTTGAAACACCCGGGGGTACTTGTCTATGGTTATATAATAATAATGATGTTAAACAAGCACAGTGATCAACCTGCTCGACATCTTGTCAAGACCTTTCACGGATTTTTAAAACCATACAGAAGATTTACAACACTCAACCTTTGTTAAGCATTTTCATCATCACTCACAGTACCCACTCTTGTGGAACGTGTTCTTACGTGCCGCCTTTTTGATCATGTCTTTTTAATCAGGTCAATGTGAAATGTGTGTTGACATTACTTTGTACACCCATACCAAATAGGAAATTTCCAATATGCTGACTTTGACCAGGAACTTGTGTCTCAAGACATTTTCTTACTTCTTCTCTTTAATTATGTCAAGTTGGTCTCAAGAAAATATTTCAAAACACATTCCAATACAATAGGTAGAGCCTGAAACACACAAGCAAGAGTCAAGAATGCCAAAACAAAGAGGGACAAGATCACCAACCACCATAAGGAAGTTTGGTGTCCTTCAAAAGACAGGGTTTTACATCTAATTTCTAATAATAAATTTATTATTAGGGCCCCCCCAACAAAAACAAGTTTGTCTCAGAAGAATGTGAAAAATCGCACTGCGAAATGTTTTTTTTTTAGAACAATGCTAATGCGAAATTCGGGATTTTTTTTAAATTGCCATTTTTTTTGACCTACTTTTCTCATTTTGTTCGGCTGCTGTGCGGACGAATCTACATTTTTTCTGAATATTTCAAAAAAAATTTTCAAGTGAGCAAAAACCTAAAAAAAAAAATGCACTAAGACCAATTTTAAACCATAATGAATGTGGTCGTCTGAGACAAACTTGATTTTTTTTTCTTTGGCCTTATGTGCTTCTTAACCTAGTTTCTCCTATTGTTCCGGACAAAAAACTAGCAATTAGTCAACAATTGTTTCTGCCTACAGCAAGCTGTTACGCTATGCAAATGCGCCTCTTCTTTTGAGACAATACCAACCCACCATTGCTGATGAGTTGCATTACATGCATATTCTTATTGACCTTTTCATCTGATATCAGTTCACAATATGATTAGATTGAGAGGGGAAAGGAAAAATCAATCCATCCTCCTGCATTGCATGATGGATTGTGGTACTGAGTGAAATCCTCAGCCTTCCCCTGCCTTGTACCGATTGGACCGTATACATCACTAAATTTAACTGGCTTCATACGCTTGGGGGTCTGTTTGGGCCTCTTAACTGCCTTTTTTCTTCAGGGGAAAATCATTACAATACACGATGTTTCAATGGGGAATAATCTGGCGACAAACAAAAAGCACTCACGAGCAGAAGGGCCCTAGTTAGTAAGGGGAGATGCTACTGTTCCAGGACCACTATGGGACACGGTTACTTGAAGGGACTTGAAGCTATGACTTCCAAAGATACTGTGTTTTCCAGTGATCATTTTAGATTGAGAACCATAATATTACATCCATTTTGTCATAACTGCGGCTTCCTACTTGAAGTGCTTTTAGCCAAGACTAATCTCCCAATCAACAAGCACCGATTGCAAGAAGGATGAGGACCATTTTGAGTTTACAGCACTGCATCCTGGTACAGAAAAACTCCATCCAGTTTTGTAATGATCACCATAACCATGTTTACATTTGCAATCACCTACTATTGCCAATATTACAGGTCAGGTTGTATCGTCACCTTGAGTGGCAATCGGATTCATTGATGACGGCAGGGAGAAAGGTCCACGGTAACACTCTATGCGTTATGCAGGCACAAGAAAAGGATACCGAAGACCCTGCCTGGTGTACCAGAGACCACATGTTGTCCATAATCTAACTTCTTACTGTCTTCTCCAATACTGTAACAGACCGCCTATGCACAGTGTACCTGTACACCTCATGTTTCTCCTAAAGCCAGAGATACCCTGTGTGCAAGAATAAAATCAAGTTTGAAATACACTGAACAAACACACACATCACATTTTCTTTGCCTCGTCTCATCATCTTTGATTTGTGGTATTGTTATCATCAACGTTTTTTTTTAAATCTGTAGCGCGGTTTTTGATTAATTTACTGATAATGTTGAACTCAATGAATCAGAGAGATCACAGAGAGGGCTCTCCACTGACTTCACTGTACAATACTAGAACAAACATATTTTTATAAGCCTATTGGCAATCTGTAGGCCATATTCAAATTTAACCCTTTTGACCTTTTTCCCAAAGGTCCTGGTCCCAGAAGTCAGAGTGGCATGAGTTAAACACCTCACAAACTTAATGGTGGACAAGTTCAGTGTCAGTAAGCAATCAATTGTGCTGTAGTTGCCGTAGCCAATAATCGTATTCAGTCTACATGCGACTTTAAGTACATAAAGTAAACTAGAATTTCGTGTTCTCCCTCCTCGGCTTTCGCGCTCTTGGTAAGTGACCTTTGACCGTATCTTACTATAAGGGATCCCATATTGCACCTGACTCAAGTTTGAACTTCAATATTTCAATGAGGGCAATTTTACATTTTAATTACCTATTTTTCAACTTGGGAGCCTTCACTGACTTGGCACATGACCTTTTGCCCTCTTAACATATGAGGAATCCCATGGTGCACCTATGACACAATTTTGGTTCCAATTGAACTTCAACTTTTCAATTTCTTTGGTCCCGGTGGTCGTATGTCACAAACCTTGGTGGGTGTAGCTTGCAAATTGGGGATGGCCGGGCCAGATCAAGTTCGATGGGGTTAGTGGATATACGCCCACAAGGCCAGGTAATTGTGAAAAATGGGTTTTCAAACAAGTAGTGCTTTAAAAGAGCCTGGTGATCGTGAAACCCGGGGCCCGCCTATTACAATATTTAATGAAATCATGTTGAAACTTTGCTTCCAACAAGATATATTTTAGATGTACTTCCCACCTGCTAGCAACTTCAATGTTTAAGCCTATTTGACAACTTGCCCACTATTACCCTTCACCTGATTTGGAAAATGAAGAATCAACAACCAACCAATGGTGAATATGCATCTATTTCTATTTCTTTGTGGTTATAATCTATTTTTTGTGTACGAATTTTTAAATCATTTTTGTCAAAAATTACCCCCTAAAGGAACCCTGACATTTGGTTCCACTGGACACACCCTTGCATCCCAACCCTGAAAAGCAACACCCTTAACGCCCCCATCTGCTACAAACAGGCAACACAAAATAATAAGAACATATTATGATTGTATCACATACCTCTGTATCTGCCCCATCCAGCCATCACGTGTTGGTGACCAAATCCAGCTTGTGTTTCCCGGACCTAGTTTCAAAAGATTTCAGATAACGGAAAACATGTATTGAACTACTTACTAAGCCCTAACACTGCCGGCTGTATATTGTGAGGACATAACCAGAAACTTTCCATCATACTACTTGCCACTTCCATAGACCCGACAAACTACACGACACAAAATTTTGATTGCTGGTATATTGTGGTATATGCTTGTAGTTAGATAAATAGAACGATAACCAAATTAGAGTAACCTCATCATATACCACAGTAATAAACAACACAACTGCACCATATAGGCCCACAATGTACAGGGCCGCCGAGAGAAATTGCGGGCCCAGGGGAACCTTGAAGTTATAAGCTTACATGGCGCGGGGTGGGTGCGGGATGTACCACACTTTATCACGTCAATGATAGATCACATACCACAAAATATTGTAGATTCTGTACTCTCTTACCACAACATGGTGGTGGTAGTTTTTGTGGTCAAAGCCTTGTTAGGGCTACTAGAAAAATGGCCTATGTGTTGGGAAACCATGAGACATTTTCCCCCATCGCAAAATTTGATAAGGAATGATGTCATCAACTTTTGTGGGCAGAGCTGTTTCCATGCATACATGAACCAATCTTTATGTGCAAACTCTGTGTTTAACACATGCAAGTTAGTATTATTCATTTCTCCGTACACCATACACACACACCTCATTGCAACGCACACACACAACACCACAAACTTAACAAGAGATACTTTGTGGGGTTTTACTAAAAAATCTCTTAAAAAGACTTTTTTTTTCTGAATATAAAACCCGCTTTCGTACTATAGAGTAACAAATTTTTTCTCTTAAAAAAGCCTTTTATACATTTTAAAGATATGTTCATTTTTTACAACTAACGTTCTCACTTTTCATAGCAAGGGATGTGCATCGCAGGCTATAAAGTTACTAATCTGGAAAAATCCTCTTTTCTAATCTTTACCGAAATAAACCTCAATACTAGATTGCAGTTTATTCGTTATAGGAAATCAAAATAGTAACTCTGTTTTAAAAACACAAACAACGTCAAGACAGATCACCTACACCATTGAACACACCCACAACGTCATTTTAGTACAAATCACCCCACAACGTGCTTTGTAAGTACACACAAACTCTTAAAGGTGGGCGATTAAATCAACAACACCCGCCACCCACTTTACGCGCCCAAAATTGTGATTTTGGTATCAGAAGAAAATTCATATTTTTCTCATTAACAGGGGAAAAAAAAGCCCAGAAAACGGTTCCTAGGTGTTGATGTTATGAACAAAAAGGTCTCCAAAAGTGGTCAACCCATGAACACTTGGCAACATTTTTTTTAAGTTTGGTGTTTGTTTTTTGGTGGATTTTGCAATTTTTGGTACCATTGTTTTGTTTCTTACTAACATGATGTTTTAAAACCATAGCCCAAAGGAATGAATTAGGCTTATATTAAAGCCGATTTATCCCTCTAAAATACCACAAAAATAATATCAAAATCTACACACTACTTTATTAGTACAGTTAATTAAAACATATTAGTTCAAGAGTGGAGGGGGTGGTTGTTGCGAGGGGGGTGGGTGGGGGTGGTTGTTGCGGTGGTGCATTTCTCATCTGTAAGTGTGGTGTTTGAAGTTTAATGTCACTTCATAGCTTTATTTGATTGTGGAAACTGATGGAATTCAGTTGATACATGAGGTGCATTTAAAAAAAAAAAAAATAAAATACTAAGTAAATAATGTAGGTGGGCTTAATTAGTGTGTTAATTAAAAAATCACAAATTGTCATTGCCCGTTATTTAGCACTTCACACTAAAATATGCCCGAAAAGTGATCGATTTTGTGATAAGGTGTATCTCTATTTTAAATTGGTAAACCAATCACTTTTAATTGATTTTTGGAATGTTGCGGTAATTATGTTAAATTATTAATGTATTATGTAGCTAGCATACACATAGAATTTGTTGTCTATTGAGTACCATATAAATGTACTGTGCAGCATTTCAATGTGAGAAAGCACATTTTAGAATCATAGAGACAGAATTTCTTGTCTTGAAGTCAAAGTAAAACTTATATTTAAATCTAAAAACTCCTCCTTTAACAGTATGTTGAAGGGAGTCTCGTTGCCACTTTGAACGTGTAAGTTATCATACCCCCTTATGGATCTGTGACATAGTGACTTAGAATGTAGTTAATCTCAACAGATTGTCTCCATTGCTGGATATATAGTTGACAATGACAACAGGAATTTATTTTCAGGAGCAGGTTACATGTATATACAGCATAGCACTAGAAGAAAGAATATATAGCTTACCACTTATATACCATTAATAACATTGTGCTTTTGACACACCTATATAGGTTTGGGGTTTTTTATTTGTAAACATGGATTCAGGGATTGACTCTGGTCATAAATGAATGCACGCATCAAAGCAGTCTGGTGATCTCTGTAATTTTTGACAACAAAATTAAACACCAACGATGTTTCATTCTTTTTGACAACAAAATTAAACACCAACGATGTTTCAGTTAACTTCTGAAACACCT
>JAMKCH010046065.1:0-11703 GCA_023653785.1 Ophioderma brevispina | reverse complement strand
ACAACAAACCTTACACTTTAGACATGCCGTACTCAAGTTACTGGGAGAACAATCTTTGTGTGAGATGTCCTTTCGTATATAGATATGACTTTGTGCTGATATTGGAATTGCTCTCTAGTTCATCAAAACCTCGACTTGCAGTATGTTGCCAGGCGAGACACATTATGTTTTCCTATTGATAAAGACGTTTTCAAACTCAAGACACACTGTCAAGTGCTATGCTTTTTTACAGAGTATACAGGTTTTCTAGAAACAACTACCATTTGTGGCTCTGTCGAATATAATTATTGCAAACAGAAGTCAAATTAAGTTCACTAACAATTGGCCTCGACTGTCCTTTTCTGGTCATCAATAAGGGGAGCCTAGATATATCAAAATCTACACGTAAACTTGCTTTATTTTAATAATAAGCTAACCGAAAATAAAATAAAATCGGATTATAATATCCTATTCGTATACACGTGGGCGAGATAAATACAGTAAGGTTTAGATTGTGGGCGACCTCAGTGGGATAGAGATGATATTTTAAATTTAAAGGGCCATTAAATGATGTACGTCTAACCAGAATATAACCCAATAGTGCGAAACGTTGACATTGGAATGGAATTTTCACACCTGAAAGTACACCTTTAATAAACGAACTCGATAACCTGAATAACAAGTCCATTTCCCCTCATAGGTATAAATGCTTTTGTTGTTATTAATAGTCGGAATAACAGCTCCCGGTGTGGCAATTACTCATGCGACTTATTGAATTCTATTTGAAACTCATTGAATGATTCCATCACCGCGTAATAGTAAAAAAAGTTCATTGCATCCTGCGATAAGTTGGAAATGATTGTTAATTTACCTTCTGTTTCAATGTAATCTGCAATGTAATAAGCTCAGGAACAATCACCAGAAGAGGGTATTCGCATTATCGATAGGGTCATGTTTTTAAGGTGGGACCCATTTGGGTCACATCTACCATTTTGCCAAAAATCAACCCGCTCTAATAAAAATAACACTGGCAGCTTAAAGTCTTATCAGAATCATATGAAAGTATAATTTTTCTGAAGCTTATACGGTGGGGCATTCAACTACGCATGATTGGAATGATTTATAGGGTGTTTCCATACTTATACTGGGTAAACAACAGACAAAGGAGTTGTTTAACTCTATTTTTGTTTTTCTTTCATATTCTATGCAGGATATTGAAATAACAATGGAGTGTATTTTTGTGATGTGCAAAGAGACCTTTCAAGCACATATTATTTGTCTGAATTATCTCGGCCAAATTAATTTTAGCCAAGGGTGTTCAAAAATTTGTTCTATTCGGGGTATAGAAAAACCCCTTTTTTAAATATTTTTTATATTTACCGGCAATGTTGATTTTACTGTTGGAATATATTTTTTGAGGTTAAAGGTCCTTTTTAACAGGTTCGAACCATTTCCACCTTCCTTTTTCATGAAAAGGACAGTTTTTAACCAAATTCCAGGTGAGGCGCTATTAGAAACTTCAAGTCCGCTATCCTTGTACATATTTATGTTCTAGTACAGGAAAATGAAATACCCTATTGTAAGCATAACTTTTTCCTGATAATTTCAAGGCTCAGCTTTTTTTGTATTGGGGGGGGACCGGTTGCACATGATCATCAATTTAAAGAGTGTAATTGTTAAATTTATAGGAGGAAAGTGCAGTGAACCTATGTTCCATTTAATCAATTTATTGTACATTCTTTATCTTTGAATTAGGCAATTGGTCTAAACCTTAATAATATGGATTTTACCATTTTATGCAAATAATTAAAAATTTTAAATGTTAATCTGCAAGTGTTTTTTTCCCCATGAAACTGTACACACCCTGCAACCGCATCACCAGCAACCCGGCATCCACCTCCACCCGGGCTAAACTAAAGTTTAAAATGAATTGTGTGTGCTAATTGGTTAATGTTTTTTGGATTGTATCACCAATAATTTTGAAGACTAATAAATTATCTATAAAATGAGCCCAACATCATTACATTTTGTTGGGTTTTGCAAAGGTGTGAACGAAAAATTGGACCACGAGAAGCCATAAATATGTGACAAAATCCAAATCCACCATTTTTTTTTTTGGGTGCCCACAATTAAAAAAAACAAGAGCATAATAGCAGGAAAGAAGAATGTACCAAACCTTGGCTGTACGGTGATGGTTTCTCTAAAGCTTTTGATATTTAAGCTTGAAAAAACTGATCACCTTTTTCTTTCTCTTTCCTTTTAATAGATTTCCTGTAAGCCCAAATACAAGTAAGAAATCATTGAGTTTCTAATCTATATAATTACTATATATGGACACAAATTTTGGGTGCAGTCACAATCTCTTGTTTGCCCTCTTTAAACATTGTTATAGTGTGTATATCACAAATCGATGATTATTTTTGACACATGAGTAAAGTGAATTGGTCTGTTTTCGTTTGAACGTCATCATTTTAAGTTTGAATTGCAATCATTGCTATGGCAAAATGCCATGTACAACCATATTCATGTTTGTAAAACCTTAACTTTTACCCTCATATGAATTACCACCAACGTTCAAGTTGACTTTTGAGGAGCGAGTATGTGATGATCATCGAATACTTACACTTTCGATTGCCAATGGTAAAAACAATCAATGCAAAAGCTGTGGAAGGACAGAAGCAAAAACAAAGCAACAAAGATCCTTGGCTCGTCTTCACAGTTTGATTTCCATGCGAATGTGGGTGATCAATGCTGCAGATCCGAATGTGGTGTTGCATGTGCATGGAGAAGATTCTTTGACTTCCGTAGACGAATGAGAGCTGTTCGGCTTGATACTGGAAGAAGACCACATCGTGAGAAACACACTTACGTACTTTATAGCTAACTTTGGACAGGAGGATGGGGAGATCTGGAAGAAGTTATTAATTTGAAAATATATGCAGGAAAAGGAACAGAGGAAGACAAAGCTCAGGTTGGGGGGCAATGACACTTGTTTTCTCGACTGTTTAAATATATCAAACACATTTTCGTCACGAATGGGAATTCTCATCAGAAAGGCCCGGGGGGGGGGGCACTGTCTTCAGAAAGGGGGGATATGATGCTTGAACAATGGAGCTTTCAAAATGCACCCTAAACACGTATTTTCACCGACAAGCTAACAGATCAAACTACCTAAAGAATCCTTTTTATCTGTTTATGATACCCTCAACCAATACACCGTGCTTGAATCGTAATTAACCCTTTATTATCTTGCTTGCTTTAACTTCCCAAGTTTCGATCACCTATTGATGATTTTGATCCCTTCGTAATGAGATAATAACTGAACAATTTCAGGGTTAAGAAAACATAACCCTTTTTTCCATATTTTGCCTGTTTTTGACCCCCTTAACGATGTTACGCGCGTACATCGCCTCTTTGGACAAAATGACACCCTTTTTACGCGTCTTCTTGTTCCTCATCATATCCCCTTTGAATACAAGTGCCCCCCCCCCCCCCTCCCGGCATAAAGGTCCTCGACTATCCGACATAAGTGAACGACAAAGACGAGATATTGATCATTCATTCCACGCCATCAGCAGCGATGCAAAATAAGAATTTTCCACAGATAAAAAAAACAAAGAATAGCTACCTAACGTTAAGTTTGTGATTTGACAATACTGGCAAAAGAATACTCGTTTCTGCACGCTTGATAGCTGACATGCTTGGCCTTATGTTCTGAAGAAGATAAATACCCCTATATCATGTAGATAGAGATGCAATTTTGGTAAATATTCACATAAAGTACCGGTCCCTACAATACCATAGATATATCATAGCGGATATCTTTTGACAGGTCTTCTTCTCCTCCACTTTCTTCAATGAGGCCCTTTACTCGACAGATTTGGTCTCATTGAGTCTCCAATTAGCGTTTACTCGACAGATATGTCTCACAACGAGTCTATCTAAGATACAGCGTTTTGAACATTGAGCTGACATGTTTTGGACAAATGACATCCGACCAATTAAGCCGCTCATGGTGTTTCCTAAGTATAACCAAAAAAGAACTGTGATTGATCGTTATGTCATCATACGATAATTAGGCATTTCTCTTTGATTATTATTTTAAAAATGTCTTCTTTCTGGTTCCGCACCACCTGTAAATGTACTGAGAAAAAAATCAACCGGTTAAAGTCTTGAAATCATGTTCAAAGGTTATTCGTGGGTAAAAACACTAGACATGCAGACATGTAGCCTTAGGCACGCACGACATTCCACAGCACAGCAGAACGGGTGCTGACCATGATCGCCCATTGTAGCATTCAGGTGTGCAATGGATGTTTGCATTTCCCTAGACAACTACAGCGATAATACATAGCAAAGAAATCAGAACTCATACAATGTCGCATTCCACACACCAGCAAACTAATGACCATATTGGCAATGATCGCCCATTGTAAGCAGCGTGTGTGCAATGGAATGTCTGTATTGCCCTAAAACTTAATAGGATTATAACTAGAAAGAAAAATCATAACCTTTCATTGACAATGCACTCATTCCACAGCACACCTGCTGCTGACATGAGTCACCCATTGTAAGCAGCAGGTGTGCAATGGAATATCTTTATTGCCCTAGACAACATAGGATTATACAATAGCAAAAGAAAATCAGAACTCAGACAATGCAGATATTCCACAGACACATACGTAATGACATAATGGCAAATGACCAGTCGCCCATTGTAAGCAACAGGTGTGTCAATGGATGTCTGTATTGCCCTAGTAACTATATGATTATACACTATGGCAGAAAGAAAAATCATAACCTTTCATAGGACATGCACACATTCCACAGCACCCTGCTGCTGACAATGAGTCACCCATTGTATATCAGCAGGTGTGCAATGGAATTCTGTATTGCCCTAGACAACTAAGGATTATACAATATGGCCGAAAGAAAAATCGGAACCTCGCAAAACCACACTTCCACATCACACTGCTGCTGACAAGTAGTCCCATTGTAAGCACAGGTTTGCATGGAAAGTCTGTAATTGCCCTATAGACCCAGGATATACATGTACAATAGACAGAAACCAGACCCCGGCAATACATCCCATTCCACAGCACATGCTGCTGACAATAATTGACTTGTCAATACAGTCCTTATATGGTCCAATATGGATGCCAGTCCACCGAATGCTACTTTTATTAAGTATTTATTATCACTGTAATGATTATTTTCATCAATAGAAATGTCATGTTCCTGAGTGTAAGCATTTTGCACATAATTCATTTAATCGAGAGAGAGACATCTAAAAAAAATTAACATATCAAACAAATTATAGGATGTCCTTGTCCGCTAGGATGCTATTTTCCTACTAAATGGGTTCAAGACAGACAGGTAGGGTAAAGGTTCGTTCATATTTTCACTGTATCTGCTTTGATGTAGTTTGCTTTACCGAATTGCGTCGCTCCCAACTACCGCAATCATTCAACTGATTGCAGTGAGGTGAGTTGCGTTGAATTGCGGCAGAAAGTGAGCGATTCTCGGCAACGCAACGCACAGTGCGCGAGACATGAAAGGACCTAGTAGTTACTCATTTTATCATTCCACAAATTAAATGTGTATCATCAGATTTAGTAAAATGATTCTTTGGAAGGGGTTACATTAACGACACTATCAGTGATCTACCAAAAGGTTAAAATATTTGAAATTAGACAGGAATAGCTTAAGTCGCAGCTAAGGCGGTAGGACTCTCATAAGAGTTTGATTTCCACTGAAATATTGACGAAAGGAAGAAAACAGCCTGGTTCACAATGAATCCCATTCAAGTACGTGTTGTAGAAGTTTTCCGTATACGGACATGATACTATAAATATCCGTTGCTTTTGGTCGTATCATGTTTTTCGATTTTCTGATTTAACAAATCCTTGATAGTGCTCTAATGGGAAGGTTCAGAGTTACGTACAGTTCATTAATTTTGGGCAACTTTACTAAATGCTACAATGTCTTCTCTTGTAAACAGACTGCATGTATTCCTGGCATGATATTGCGCCAGCTAATTTACTTGAGATGTGTTAAGATAAGATTAACAATCCCCTAAAGCTAAATCCCTCATATGTGATGATGACACCATTTTTCAACGTTTCAATCATTCGATAAAGGTTCGTTCATGTTTTGTGTGATCTTAAAAATAGTGCATCGCGATATTTCCGCCAAAAAGGTAATTTCATTTAACTTGCTTTCACAGTGAGTTGCGATCGGAATTGTGGATAAAAGTGATCGATATATTGACAACGCAGAAGGGTGTTAGCTGCAGTGTGGCAGGTCTTGTAAATCCGACCGTACTTAACAATAGGAAACATACAGTTAAGAACATTGTGCCAGACTGTCAGTACGGTCTCCGTAATTTTATATTCCGTATTTTGTTGGTAAAATACGGAATTTGGTCCGTAAAGCAATAATATTTTATGCTCATTAGTTCATGTTAAAGTGTGAGACCGTCTGCTGCACCCTACCAAAACAGTACATAGGTCTAATCCTATATCACCCACACAACCGGTAGGCCTACATCTATCTGAACTCACGTTAAAGTTTGTTTATTTACGATGCAAAAAAGGTGTCTAGAATTTTGCCTGCCAGTAATATTTTCAAGTGAGTGCATAAAAGTCTTAAATCGTAGTTACGACTTTGCGAAAAACAGTCAGGTAGATACGCCATTTTATTTGTAAGTTACTGGCTTTAGAACGTCTGTAAATAAAAAGAAATGTTTTTTAAATCTCTCTGCGTAAAGTTATTTTGATTTCTTACCAAATTTATGAAACATAAAAGTATATCCCATAGAAGCATGAAAATGTAGTTGCGACTTTGTTACACTCACACGAACTCGTATCTTTAGTCGAAACGTTACACAATGGTATCACAGATAAATATATACATTTTCTTTGGACCTCATACAATATGAAATTGACAGCAAAACGAATATTCTCCTATTGTTGTCCGATCACATTTTTACCAGTCATCCGCAGGTTGCCGTTTCGTAAACATCGAAACTGGACCTCCTAAAACCCCAGCATTTATCTCACCCTTTTCGCCATTTAAACGTCACGTCAATTATGAGTTTTACCAATGACAGGCGTGTATTATTATGATAATGGAATTTTGTTTTTTCGAGGGCGTGTAAACACGATTCATTTTTGGCTCCATTACTGCGGCAGGTTACTTCACTTGCGTTGGCGATTGTACATACATTTTTGTGCAGCATGAACATTAAATTTCGGAGGGGGAACTTTGGCGATTCATAAATGGCAGTTTACAAGACATTAAATTTATGCCTCACAAGTTTTGAAAGGGATTGTGTTGTCCTTAACTATAATGTAACGTGACCAAATGTTTGATATATTTCTGCCAATTAGATGTAGGAATGAATGTGTAAATGTGGTTAAACGTCATGTAACGCAGCCCAGAAGTATGTATAAATTATTTGAAATTACTCATAAATATTCACATGTGCAAATGTTTAGGTGTGAAAGGACTTGTAAAATTCTATCACGAGTCTTTATGCTCAAATATAGGCTAAACAGACAATTCGTTAATTTCATTGTATTATGCTAGTAATTGTTTAATATCAAATAAATGATCTATAATCCACTTCAATGTCAACCGATTGAGTGGATAAATGAAATTGGAATCTCAGAGTCCCAAAGGTATTGTAGATGTTGTTTGAGTTATTCCGATCTAAACATAATGAAGGTCATGTATTATATTTTGTCGGGGGGGGACCAAGCCATGCATAGTCATACAGGTTCAGGTATAGGAATCCTTGATTCATATTCAAGGAAAGATATTGAAATTTGGAATTTTTTGGACACTCAGCCACCACTTTCGTACGCATACTGTGACCTGAATTAAAGGTCCCGTCATGTGCTTTCATAGTCGATTCTAATTCTATATACACTAAAATAAAATCATGAATTCTGGCAGTATACGCCAGGAAGGAGGTGGCGTCGGTACCCCCGATACACCATGACCAGAAGATCCCTTTTTGCTGAATTTGTTTGGGGTATACAAAAGGTAACAACCTTTAAAACAGGCAGGAAAATACACTTTTGGTTATGAGCTGTTGAAAAAGATACAAAAGGGGACCATTCTTTTAAGTCCCCTCCATAAATCCGGGGTAGGCCTACGGGCCTGTATGAAAAAATTTTGCACTACATTGACGTCATCAAGTGGCATCAAGTGATCAAATGGCATCATTCCTTCTCACTTTCACTTTTTCGTTGAGAGATGTCACACCAACGGAACGCCATCTTTCGCACTGACTACGGTTCGTACCAGTGCTTATAGCTCTGTCATAGATAGTTACGGATGATATGACCTGGTGTGTTTTGGGTGTCAAAGCTGTTATCCTGTGTGTTCTTAGGAACTCTCGCTTTGTTTTGCACAGTGGCACTACTTGGGGTGGTAGAGAGAACATGCAGCGCTACCAATCTCCAGATCAATGCAGGTATTTTTACATTCGTCTCCACTGTATATTAAAATTATCATAATATCATCACTTTTTTTAATAAAAACAAAACACAAAAATAATTAATGAGCAATTAAAGACAGAAAAACGCATCCAGAGGGTCTAATCCAAAGGTCAGAAGGGTCAAAGTCGAAGAATTGGGAATGCAGATCGAAAAAAGCGATGCGGTAATTGCTTGTGAGGATGGCCTCTGTCACCCAGATGTTTCGGATTTCCCTCTCCCAACAAGCCAGACCAAGGCATGGCTTGCCTATAATCGCCATGCACGTCTGGCACCACCTATCTTTGCAGTCGGCTCCTTGAGAATATCAGAGAGGCAGTTTAGCATCCCATCCCTTGTGAGCACAGCAATATAGGGCCAGCTTCAAGTTCGCAAGACCGTTTTTATGTTAAACTAAGGGGCTCACGTCAAGTTCAACACCTCCATACTATGGTGTAACCAGAGGCTAATTAAAAGCGAACATATGGGGGATGTGTGGCCCGTGACTTTGACCCTTACTTGGCAAACTATCTAGCCTCGCTGTCCTGACATCCAACTCAATTCAGGGTTTCTTCGTGGTCATCCGTGAGTCCACCATCTGGCGAATGAATCCATTTTTGTTGAAATCTGTCACCCATTCTGTTATTTGCTCACGCAAATGTGAACATTGTAGGTCACCCATCGCACCCTTGTTTTACATGTTTGACGCACACTATACTCCCATCTATCCGCTCCTTTGCCACAGGCGTGCGAACAGTTCACCTATGCTGGGTCCCCCGCGGGAGCCGCGAGCTTATGGCCCCTCCATGCACTCAGCAGCCGCACAAACTATAGGCCGAGCCTATATGCCAAACACTTTATTTTTCGAACCCCTAGCTTGTCGGCATTTCGGCTATCTCACTGTCAAGAGAAACTATTTTCACTACACCGCCTAATCACCCATAGCATGGCCACACAGGACCTGCGTTGGTTGAAATTGGTTACAATTTGAAAATAACCCATTTTATTTGCTACACTAGCAACATATACGGAATAAACCGTGACCTTGTAGAAGAGGCAACTTGGGTGCCTTGCTGCTAAACAAATGATGCATACAGCACTCAATGGAGAACAGAATGGACAGATGGGTGGGGGACACTCAGTCACACGGACACTGATTATAGACACCTGGCCCCATTCGGCGAAATTTTGGTGTAGGCCGGCCCCATTTTTCCGGCGAATTTGGGGAGGCCTAAAGATATTGGTTCCTATTCCAGACTGCATATCAACGGTTACATCTCCCACACACTCCCATCGATCCGCTATCTGTTCCCCCAAACTATAGGGCCAGGCCTATATGCCAAACACTTTCATTTTTTCGAAACCCCTACGTAAGGGCCTATAGATTTTTTCGGCATTTCGGCCCATGATCATGGCAAGAAGAACTTTTTTCACTGACACCGCCATATACCATGCATATGGCCACAACGACCGCGATTTGTGTTAAATTTGGTCACATTTGGAAAAAACCCATTTTATTGCTACCATAGAAAAACATATACGGAATAAAACCTTGACCTTGTAGACGAGGGCCATTTGGGTCAGTTCTGAGAAACAAATGATGATACAGCACTCAATGAGAACACACTAGACAGATGGGGTTTGTAGGACACTCAGCACACGGCAACTGTATTATATGAACCTTGCCCATTTTCGGCGAAATTTGGTATGGCCTAAAGATATGGTCCATATTCAGCCTGCATATAGAAGGTACTTCCTCCCCCCCCCCCCCCCCCCCCCCGCGGACTGGGGTCCAAAGCCGCTATTTCAACCGGGTTGCCCTCCCTGCTCTCCCCGGTCGAACGCATGAGCAAATGGGCTATGTAGGAGTCGCATATAAAAACAAAAAGAGTATAACTCAGAAGTTTCCATGACACAAATTTATAGGCTGATGGCTATATAAGATTACTCCATTTTATATACCTCATATATAGTTCCATGTCATCTGATTGTTTTAAAGTGGAGGCATAAATTCAACAAGTTTCAAATTGGAACCAAAAAAACTATGGCCCGGAAAGACGGACAAGTTCTCAGTTCGAGGTTAATCTAACTGGGACTCCATATTGGAAACTTCGCCCGGCCCCGGGCATATGATTGTCAGGCTAGCATAAGTTCATGAAACTATGCCCGGGACAACCCTCTTCCCAGCGTAAAGGACTTGTACGAACTATTCATCCGTATTATGAGGTACATATTGAAGATGGATGGTGTAAAGATGAGATGAATTAAGCAGCCCTGATCGTTGCAATAAGATTAATTTGATCACTGCCCTGGCCCCTCAAAGGATTTCCCTTTATTCCCGTTTTCCCGGAACGAGGGGCTGCACAATTTATGCGGAGGGAAGTCCACTAGTGTGTTGTGGATCCAAATTCATCTATCTACAAACGCTGTAATTGATGGAAATGGTTTCTTCCCCATATATGATCGTGGACCCCACGACAGGATCAAGGCTCATGACTCATGAATGATGATATAGGGCCTGTGCATGTGTTAGCAGTCTGGCTTAGAATGTTTTTAACCAATCAAATGACAAGAATCTATAATTATTCGGGATATAAAACAAATATGACTGCTTTTTATTCGGAGCATGGTTTGAAACTATAGGCCTGGTGATCTCGAAACCATATTATGCCCCTCGGCTTACGGCTCGGGGCATAGTATGTTTCGAGATCCCTTGGGCCATAGTTTCAACCATTTGCCCCTCATAAGCAGTCAAATATTTGTCTAATATATTTATGATTTGACGCAAAATTTTGTTTGGGTCAAAAATTTTGGTTTGTTAATATACTGTGAAATTGTCTCCAAAAAATATATCAAAATAAACATAGTGGAACATGTAGAAATAAGGGGCACGTTTGTACAGGGGTAAAAATTAGTACTGGTTCGAATCGATTTTAAAAGATATACCAATTTATGGGCCCTGTCTATGCATTTTTAAAAAGGTAATAGTTTGCTCCTACTAGATCATAGTTTTAATAGGCACATAACGCGTCAAGGTCATCCTGGGGTCATCCTTTGAACCTCTTTTTAACTCATACTCTTGAACTGCAGATCGGGGACTAATTTAACTATACCCTTTTTTGATTCTTGCGAATTACTTTCCAACGCGTTTTGACCCCTTTTCATATTTGAACCCGTAATAACCTTACCCCTTTAAAATTAATATTCCCCTGGTTTTGGAAACTTTTGATATGTCGTTCTT
>JAMKCH010046064.1:0-56056 GCA_023653785.1 Ophioderma brevispina | reverse complement strand
GCGTCAGGCCTGGGGTTAGGGGCTCCTATAGTCCTTCTCCCCTTGGCCTACACCCCGTTTGGAACCTGATCATTGCGGCTTGGCTGTTTCGTTCCTTGCCATGTCATGGTCTCACTTTTGTGCGGGCGCAGACCTCGGCCTACTCCGGCTGGTGCCCGGGGCCTAGCCTGTCTTGCCGGGGTTTGCCCCCCCCCCCCCCCCTCGCTTTGTTCATTCAGTCTTGACGCGATTCTCGGGTTTCCCTCCATTGGGGCTTGGCCTCCCACCCCGGTGGATGCCCTCGCCCCCTCTGGCTCTGTTCGTCGCGCGCTTGGTGGTTTAGCTCTGTTGCCTAACCTTACGTGGGCCCCCAGGACGAACTCCTGCCCTTGAGGTCTTTCGACTTCTCCGGCCTCCGCCTACTGTTGGGTCGGTGTCTTGACCGTGGATATCTTTCTCCCTTTATTCGGGAGTTGGGGCTGGCTTTGACAGTTCCTTGCACATTCCTTTGGCTCCAAGCTGACTACCCTGGTCCGCTGTCTCCATCGGGGGGACCTGGACGCGGGTTTTTTGGGTCGGCTCGGGACGATGCCCTCTTTGGGCTCGTCGTACGGCTTAGGTCGGGCCTTTGTTCCGGCCTAGCGTGGGGCTCGTCCGGGCCTGCGTGGGGCTCGTCCGGGCCTTAGCGCGGTTCGCGGGCTTCAGGCCCGGGGTGTGCCCCCTATCGTGCGGGGTCTGTTCTTAGGGGGTCCCCCCCTACTCCTCCAGCGGTTTTTTTCAGGCTTCCGTTGTTCGATCTATTCACTTGCTGGTTTTTTTTCTTTGCACGCCTTCTGTCTCACTTGCTGCCTATAGGATTCCCCGCGACGGGTAAACTCCCTTGTTTGGTGGTTTCTTTCCGAACTCGCCTTCACTGGCGGCTTTTCTCAGTTGTTTCTGGCTGTTGGCCTTGGGTCTTTGTCTTCCCGCCGTGTTGCGACTTGATCTTGTGCTTTCCCCTTATTACCCCTCGGGTCCTGGGGGCACGTTCGGTTGCTCTGGCTCAGGACTGTCTTTACGACCGGGATCTCTTTACATGGTGTTCTGCCCACTTCCCGACTGGGGATTTTTATCCCCTCTTTGAGTCTGTGACTTGATCTTTTTAGTCGGTTGGGATCTTCTCGCTCCCGGGCGGGAATGTCTCTAGGGCGTAAACCCCCGTTGTGAGTCATTCTCCCATGGTCTTGAACGTCTACGAGTCCTGTGTGTTGAGTTGTTTTCTCCCTTTTTCTCGCGCCGTTGGTGATCCTTATTCGTATCTCGCCCGTTCGGGTAGCACCTCTCCGGTGCTCTCTTCACCTCGTCTCCTCGGGAGATTTTGTGCCGAAGCCGCTGTGCTGTCCACGGGTCTCTTCTTGGTGGCATCCTTTTTGCCCGTAGCCGATGTTCGTCTAAGGGCTTCTTGTTTGCCTCCTCAATACCGATTTGTCGTTCGTCCAGTTGTTCCGAATGTTAGGTTCATTCTGTACTTCTAACGACTTTGTCACCTGCTCTCTGCTGACAGTCGCTACTGGTTTGGGCGTCGGCTCGGGCTTCCCCGAGCGGTTAGTGAGCTCTCGACCGGGTTCGCCCTCTCCCGGGGCTCGACTCGTGTTTCTGCTGAGCTAGCCTCTGGGTTCTCCCCTCTGGTAGACTTCTCGTGGTTTACCCACTTTGTCTACTGTTTGGGCCAGGTTTGACGCTGGCCCGATCGGGGGAGTGCTAGTTATTATTAATCAGCATTTGACTGTCTCTTCGTTGCCCGGTGCTGGTGGCGCGGACTCCCGGTTTTGCGGAGGTCTGCCTCTGTCTTTCCTCGGTGGTTCTGTCGACTTCCGAGTCGAAGCCTGAATCGTCCCTCTCCGGTTGTGACAGCCTGAGGGGGACTTTTCTCTTATTTTTTGTATGCTTTTGTTAGCTGTCTCCGAGCCTCCGTTGTTTGGATCTTTGGTCAGTCGAGCTCAGCCTCCCACAGTTTAGTTGTTGGGTTCGTCCTTCGGTTTACTTTGGCTCCTTCCTTGACTCCTGTAGGCGATGTTTCCCTGACCCCAAAGCTAGCTCCCTCTTGGGATCTGAGTTTTTGTCGGCGAGTCTCTCTGGCGAAGCCCCCAAGTATCCTTTGGGTGCGGCGTCCCTCTATTCCTCTCTTTATTACTCCTTTCGGTTCCCCTTTCCCGGCTGAAATTAGCTCGGGAATGTCGTCTCCTTGTAACTTCTTCTTCCGGGTCAGTGTTGGACTTATCTCTCACCCCTCCCCTGGGCCGGGGCCTTTTTTGCCTTCATTCAGTCTCTCCACCTTTATCTCCCTGGGCCTCTCCCCCGTTGGGTTCATCTGTGTTTCGATTCGTCCCCCTCTCTCGGTGGCCCCCTCCATTGGCTTTTTTTTATCCGCCTTTGGCCGCGGGGTGCTTTCTGGGAACCCTTTCTCTAGGGCCTACGTCGCATTCAGTCTCCTTCAAGAGTTCTTCCGTTCCCTATTCTTTAGGCTTGGGTTTTTTCCCTGCGGGATTCTCTTCTCTTGCTCTTCTCCAAAAAACTTTGACTAGTCATTTAACACATTATAAGTCTAAGGTCCTGTTTCTCACCCCTGGTGTACTCCACTGGCTATGATGAGATGATTGGTTTCTTGACTTTTGGAATCTAAGATTCCATGTGTTTTTGTGCCGGAGCTTTGATTCACCTTTGACTGCATCCTATCGCCTTTCTCTCTATATCTCATGCTCCACTCCGACTAAGTGTCTAGTCTTGTGGTTTTTTTTTTGAATTGAAATTATTCATTCACCGGTGTTAATGCATATATTCAGTCAACATTGGTGTAAAGAAATCAGTGTCAGTGTAATGATTATTCAAAACACATTGTTTTATAATCATATAACTGAAGCCTGATTTCCTTTTCCAATGTTGACTTCCCCTTCCCAGGCCCGCCCCACATCATGATATGGGATGTGGGCGTCCGTGTTGGCTAGGGCCAAAAACGAATTGGGGAAAGTCATGGTCGACAGGGTGTGACCTGGGATCACGGTCGAGTCCATTTTCTCTTTAGGGGTGCTAAAGGGTATTTTGGGGCATTTCACTTCTCAAAGGAAATGCATATATTTCCGTCACATTGGAAGGAAATCATGCTTCAGTTTATATGATTTATAAAAACAAATGTGTTTTTGATAATTGCAGTGCGCTTGTGCTTTGCCTACCCTCGCTGGAAAGTCGGTACAAAGTTTACGCCTGGCGTCGCTACTTCGTACTTCGAGATGGACAGAGTATAGTGGTAGCATTGGCAATCAGAGTGGTAGAGCTCTACCATAAGCCATTGGAGATAAGACACTCAACGCAATAGTATCTGTACCCAATCAAGACAACGTGAATAGCAATGAAGCTCTACAAGATGGATAGCTCATCCACAAGATGTTTCCGGTAATAGTTCTTTCACATAAAGATAGCACGATCTGAACAATTCCCCACATGCAAGGAAAGCATTTTAGCTCATGAAAGGTGTATGTAGAGCATTTCTCCCATCATGCTCTTGCCAGCAATGCCTCTTAAAACTCGATTCTAGGTATCACTCACAGGTTATGATCATATTGTAAACTTGTGAAGTAATTAAGAGTACAGGGAGAGCCTAGTCCACTGATTAGGATTACGCCTTTGTTCCTGAAGGTCCCTGTGCGAACCGCGGTAAGTGCCACTTTGCCGGATTTGATCAGACCTAAATTCTGGATTTAATTGTGAGAACTATTGATTAAAACGAGAGCTATGCTCTCCCCATGGTTCAAATTTGGACTTGGTGAAATGAACATGAGAATAATCCCATCCTTCGGATGGGGTGTTAAGCATCACTCCCTGTACAGAGAGTTATACCGTACATGTATTAGATATAAGGAGTCAGAGATAGGTGAGGAGTTGAGAAAGAGGAGAGTCGATGTGTGCTGTGTTCAGAGTGCATGTGGGGAGGGAAAGGGCTATAATAATGGCGGTCCGGGAAGAAGCTATAAGTTATGGTGAACCGGAAATGATAATGGAATAGAGGTGTGGGAGTCTTGGTGAAGCGAGAAATTGTGTGAGAAGGTGTGGAGGTGAGAAGGGGAAATGATAGTGATGTCAATGATAATGGTGTTTGAGGAGGTAGTGAGACTGATATAAGTGTTATGCCTCGCACGTGGTAGAACGGTGAAGAGAGGAACGTTTTATGATGAGATGGCAAAGGAATGGGATGTGTAAAGTGTGGTGAATGGTCCTGTGTGTGTGGATTTCAAAGGGCATGTGGGTAAAAGGGTCAATGGTTTTGAAGGGAGTGATGGAAGAAATGGGTTTGGGGAGAGAAATCTGGAAGGAAGGATGCTGCTAGAGTTTTGTGATGACACAGAGTTGTGTATCGAATAGAAAAGAGGACAAAAGGACATTGACATTTACCTCAGGGGAAAATTAGACAGAGATAGTGTTATTGGGCAAGGAGAAGAGAAAATTTCTGGAGGCACAATTTTTGAGGTGATCCGGTATATTAACCAAACAGGTTGATGGTTGTGAGTGGGACAAAAGGAGGTGAGGAAAGGTGATGAGGACTGATGCATTAGATTGGTGGAGGGTGCTTTAAAGAAGGGTGTTACAGGAATGTGATGAAGTTTGTGTAAAAAAAAAAACAAAGGTGAGAAGAACTGGAGATCGGGTTGTGAAGAAGAGGTGAGAGGATGCATAACAAGCAAGAAGGATGTATATAGGAAATGTTTAAAATGGTCCGAGAAAATAAGGTGAGGTATAAGATGTTGAAGAAGTGAGAAAAGAAAGTGGTTGCTAGGTCTATGAAGGAGGCGGCTGAGAAGGACCTGGGCGAGCTGAGCGAATCCAAATAAGTGTGGTTTAATATTAAGGCAATGCAAAAGGATGGAAGAGATGTTGAACGGGGAAGATGTATGACAGGAAGTGATTGAAATTTGAATTTCAATGAGAGATATTGTAGGCAAGTTTGAAAACGCATATGGAATCATGAATGAAGAGAATGAATGGTATCAGAAGGTGAAATGATGTGGTTGAAGGGCCAATTGAAGGGTCATTCAGTAAGAAGTGGTGAAAGCAATGGGAGAATTGAAAACAGTAAAGGCTGCTGGACCCTCGGTAGTGAGTGTTGAGATGATTACTGCGAGTAGAGAGATAGGGATTGTTGTCATGATGGAATTGTGTCAGCAGTGTTAGATAGGAAGACTAATGCTGTAGAGTGGGCGGTGATTGTGGTGGTTCAAATTTATACAGGAAAGGGGGTGCAATATTTATGGTTTCATATAGGGTGTGAAGTTATTGGAGAATGCAATGAAAATTGTGAAGAGGGTCCTAGAGAATAGAACTCGTAGAATATTGGGGAAGTAGGATGAGATGTATTGGGCTATTCTTCCGATGTCAACACTCGAGATGTGCACCGCAGCTGTCTTGTAGTGTTTCTTTTTTTGGTGTGTTGATAGATAATTGAAAATGAAAATCCTGAAATTTGAGCTGCGTACCATTTTTCGTTTTCTCTCAGGAGCGGTTTAGAAATTTAGGGGGGTCACCACCAAAAATGCTGTCTTATCGAAACCATTTTTGAGATGGACATAAACTTGTCAGGAACCCTCCACACCTGTTAAAAAAATCACTATCTGGGGTATGTTTTTTGGTGTCAGAATTCAAATCTCCCATCAAAAACTGATAGCTCGCTTTACTTTTAAAGTTGTTTGGGTTTAAAATGCAGTTATCTTCATCTGGGACAAAGTTTTTTCTTGGGGGGGGGGGGGGGCCCGACCTCAGAACTCCATAATTAACAAATTTTTATTGTCCAGTTTTTTGTTAATCTGACTCACGCAGGACTTCTACCAGTCCCAAATCCATACAAAATAAAGTACATTATGTAAGTCATAGGCAGTTAAAGCCGTGAAAATATCTAATTTTGCCATATATTGACCCCCCCTGAAATCGATGTTAACCCTTTGACATCACCACCCCTCTACTTCAGATATGTTGAAGATACATCATTATAGAACTATTCTTGAAAGAACCGCTGTGTCTCTATGTCTTCCTGTTTTTTCGCACAAACCTTTTGTGATATCCCCATAAATGTATATGGTGATAACACGTTGTATTACAATGACCTCTGGTCACATATACCTTTGTGCCGAACTTTTAAGTGTGTTATTTTGGTTGTGAAACAATGAAAACACCAAGCTAGTTCTTCAGGAAATTGTTTCATATGTATCTTCCAACCTATCTGAAGTAGAGGGTTTTGTCGAATGTTCCAATTGGTTTTTTTGGGGGGGGGTCAAAATGTGTCAAAAAAGTATAATTACCATTTTCAATGGGCTGTACCTCACATATTACTTTTCGAATATGCTCATAATTGTATTGGATGAAAGTTCTACTATGGGACTCTGACTAAAACGAGGGGAACGAGTTGGCGCAGCGAATCTTCCCTCGCCTTTCACCAATGAGGTCCGGGTTCGATCCCCGGTAGGGGCTCGTTCTCTGTGGCTTTATGTGAATTTGGTTTCTCGATCCATACTCGTTCCCGCAGGTTTTCTCCGGGTACTCCGGTTTCCTCCTGCTTCTAAAATCGAGCTTCTTGGCATAAATCTGTTCTGGTATTATGGTTTCTCTGATGTGCTGAGCGCCTTTCATGGCTGCCGCACAGCGCCTTGAGCACATTTACGTGGATATGTCGCGCGTTAAAAATACACATTATTATTATTTATTATTAGTTAGTTAGTTAAACCAAAGTTTTAAATCCGGTTTTGTCCCCGTCAACGGGGGTGGCCGGATACACCTCACACTCAGCAATACTGATGTGTGAGGATTTATTGGAGCAAAAGATAATATTATTATTATTATTAAAAGATGGACAGTAAAAAAATCTTACTTTTGGAGTTATGACCTCCCGAACTTGTCCCCGAATGAACAGATTTGCATATTTAGGCTTTATTAACTGCAAAAGGAAACAAGCTATGAACTTTTTGATTCTAGATTTGAATTCTACACCAATTATTACCCCTAGATAGTGATTTTCAAAGTTGTGGGGTTCTCCATTACTAATCTGTGACCCTCTCAACATTGTCTTTCACATCGGGCAGCACTTTTGAAGTTTCCAATCGCTCTAGCGGGAAAACGAAATGGACTATGGCACTCAAAATTTCAGGATTTTCATATCTCATCAATGTCTACCACCACACTTAAAAGTGAAAAAAAATCCACGACGTGCTGCGGTGCACATCTCGAACATTGACATGGAATGGGCAAATTTGGTTTTATGCAATGGAAAGGACCAATGGATGCAGCATTCATCTTGAGGAGGTTGCAAGTGGAATATCGAGCTAAAGGGAAGAAACTGAATGTGTTGTGTGGATTTATAGAAGGCATATGACTCCCGAGGAAGCTGACGGATTGGGGGGCGATGAGGAAGAGAGGAATACGAGAGGAATGATTAGAGCATGCATGATTTTTGTATGAGGAGCAAAGACAATAGTTAGAAGTGGATCTGAGTTGGGTCTTCAGAGTTATGAGTGAAGTGGGTATGCATCAGGTTCTGTACTGTCCGCCATGTTTGGTATTTGCAATTGTGATTAATGTGTGTTAAGGAGAGTTCCAAGGAAGGTTTGATGATCTAGATTTAATGCTGATGATGTTGTTTTTGATGATTGAGACATGGACCCTGAAAGGAAAAGTTTGGAATGAAAGGTTCTTTGATAATAAAGGTCTGAAGGTTAAATCTTGGAAAGACAAAAGTGATGGTGAGCTGGGTGGAGGGGAAATTGTCAGTGAATTAGGTAAAGACCCATGTGCAGTGCGTCTCAGGCCAAGCCCCTCTGAGGGCAAATTTACTCGTCTTGGAAAATTTTCCCTCTTAGGGGGGGGGTCAAAAGGCCAATTTTTCTGGTCAGAGGGCTAAAAACGTAAACGGCTGATTTAGGATTATTTTTGCAATTTTTTCCCCGGTCAAAGCATCGGGGTTGGGGCAATCTGCCCCCCCGACTGTTTTTGCCACTGCCCATGTTGGTATGTGGGAACGGGGGTAAATGGAAAATTCGTGTGGTGTGTGAGAAATGTGGGAAATGGATTCATGGGAAATGTACAAAGATGAAGAGGGTTACCCCAAGCTTGCCAGGATTTTTTGTTTATGTGAGACAAGAGCTGGAGGGATGGTGAACAGAGTGGAAAAGTTTGTGATGAGTTGAATCGGTGAAGATTTTCTTTACCTGGGGACGGTTCATGTAATGGTGGATGCGAGGCATCTGTGACATTAGACTAGTGTGGGTGTAAAGTTTTCGGGAATGTGGGAAAGTGTCTACACAGGAAAAGATTTTCTTTTGAAGAGAAAGGAATTGTAAGAGTTTGTGAGATCAGTGATGCTGTACGGAAGTGAGATATGGTGTCTGAACGAAAATGAGATGGGGATTTGAGGAGGACGGAGAGGGCAATGGTGAGGGCGATGTGTGGTGTGAAGCTGATGGATAGTACGACTGAAGACGAGAGCAGTGTTGGTTTTTGGGACCTTTTGTGATCGGGCGACTCGGTACTTTGGTGTAGGCACGTGCGAGGTGGGATGATAGCAGTTTTAAGAAGGGCCTTGATTCGGGGTGGGTGGTTTGAGGAGGAGGTGACGACCAGACAAGACTTGAAGAAGCACGTGGAGGAAGAGAGTATGAGGTAAGTATAAGGTTTGGGTTGAGGATGGAGGATGCAAAGTGAAGGGAGGGGTAAGGGCGATTGCTGCACGTGTGAGGTAAATCTGGCCACCCCCTTCACAACAACAACATGTATTCACAGTCAGTTTTAAAGAGTAGGGTGGTAACCCCTGACTGTCCCAAGCCATCCTGGTCAGTTTTGAGGGATACCCCTTAGAGTGGTTAATCAATGTTGGTTTGGTCCTCTAAATTGTACAGTAAAACTTATTGAAAATTGTGTTATCATTCACCAAATGTAAACATGCTTAATGTTGTTTGTTTTTGTTTTGCAGGAGGTTTTTAAGGGAAACGTTGAAAATGTCAAACGAAGAAGATTTGAACAGGTTAACGGCCTGTTCGCTGGTGCTCCTAGGTCATATTTTCCTATCACTGGGAAATACAAGGGTAAGAATAACATACTGCTCCAAGAATAAAATACTTCTGTTTTGCCACTGTCCTGGTTAGTACTCTCCTTTTCCAGGCAAGCATAATATTTTAATTTCTCATTGCAATGTCACCACATACTGCATAGACAGCATTATTTAAGGCTCACTACATGATTTACATGATTTCAACAGAGACATTTTTTCTCTTTTCTTGAAATTTGAGATTGTCACAAAAAAAATGAAAACACAAAATTGTTCAAATATGTGGAATTCAGGATAACATCTTGGATGTGGACAAAGTAGTAGACCAAGACAGTTGTGTATTTGTTGTGATGAAAACCACTTTTCAGATTTTGAACATTTTCTGATCTGGGTAATCATGGTATTTTCAAGATTTTTGGTAAAAAAGAGAAATGCAGTGCATATTAAATTGTGAAAATGTGCTTTAAGTTTTATGAACTATTCATATTTTTGTGCTGATAGCAATTCTCTTTGCAATAAAAGAGTGCACTGAATAACTTTTTTCTGGAGTGTTGGATACTGAAAAGCAAAATTACCAAATGTGTTATGAAAATAATTGAAACAAAACGTCATATTCAGAGTGATTAGGTCAATTTGAAGTTGTTGATACGATTATTTTCACTACAGCATTTGTACTATGTTCTCATTTACAATAATATTAAATTACAACCATATATGAAATATAAAGGTTATATTTATTTCCCTTATATCTTCCGTAGGAAAGTATGAACATGGTATTACCTGCCATGCAACTTGCAGGCAAGATCCCAGACATGTATGTTCAATTATGGGCATCAGCATTACTTAGAGGTGAGTGTTGAAAAATGTTGAGGTCATGGGCCAGAAAAAAAATTTGATTGTGCATCTTACAAAGGCACTTTCTTTCACACTTTTGACACTTTGTCAAGAATTGCATGGCCAAGTTATTGCTTTGGTATTGTATATATGTTACTATGTAGTTCCTAGATAGCCGTAGAAGCAGGGTTTACTTGTCCAGATATATCATCAACAGAGGTTTACAAGAGCAAGCCATAGAAAATATGTAACACAGATGGAAAATAATTATATCAGGGACCCCATCTTGAATTGTCTAACCAATATGTATGAAGATACACCACCTTAACAAGTCTTAATCTTGGCCTTTCCAGGTAGTTAGATATTTCCTCCCAGACCTATACACTGATCAGCAATAAGTAGGCAGGAATTATTCGGCTTTTGCTGATCCTTGTGTAAAGCATTCTTTGTTAATGCTCACGCCTTCTACTAGCAAATGCAAGTGTCATGCCACCCATCCTGATTGGGTCCTTTGTGAAATATTGCACCTATGTCATTCTTTATCAGTTTGCATACTGAAGAAGTACCTCATTTGCATATTTGTTCTGATTGGTTAAAGGTGGCCTATGCTGTATATTCTCTGAATATAACGAGCACACAAGCTGAGAACTGGCAAATTTTAGTTATCTCTCTATCCTTAAGTGAACTGTTTAGCATCTTCTTTAGAGGAAAACATTTTGTGATGTCAGCCAATCCCTGGACTGAATGCTTAAAACCCCTCCTGCCAAGTTGGTTGCAATGGATCCTTTGCTGAAATTGGTCTTGGACAAATATACCACAGAATGAATAAGAATTGCAACATTTACAGGAAAAAGTACTGCAGAGTTGGGATTGTTCAGTGAGACCTACAAATGTTTCCCAGCCTGCTTTATGAGGTGATTAGGTGATTCTGTTAACCTTGAGTACAAGCAATTGCTTCGTCTTCTAACATAGTTCACTAGAGGGCTTAAATTCAATCAAAGGCTGATACTTGATAACAACAAGGTCTCACTCTGTGGGGCTTCCTACCAGTAAAGAACCAGTAATTGTTTTACTACTTATTCTTCTACATGGACTTTCACCTGAGAAAAATAATTATTGCTTGTGGAAAACATCAAGGTGGGGTGCAGCTGAACCTCCAAAATCTGCAACATTCTCTGAAACTTGGAGAGTAATTGTAGCAGGCTCTAGAATTGGACCTGCCCACAGAAGTCAGTCCAAATAGTGGCTTACTGACTTGGTTTTAGCAAATAGGCAATAAAAACATGACAAGATTCTCAAAGACATGAGCAGCTGATTGATACTCGCATAGGTAGGCATTTGTCAGGTGAAGAGTGGTATAGAAATCTGCACAAAGCAGAAGTTTGCAGATAAGGTTCAACCAACTTTCTGATTCACTGCGGAGATTACGGTATCATTGGCACTTAATATGTTAATCTTGTGATTTCTCAAGACAGACCATGTTAAAACTTTGTAATAGTTCATTGAAATTCGGAAAACCGTTATGTGCAAAAGCAACAAATAGGTATCGGAAATCACAGCGTGCTTTTTGAAGTCAAACATTACAGTTCAAAGCTCTTTGATCACGACATAAAGAAGTTCTCGAAGGAGAAGTTGTTTAATACTGCTGCAATGTTTGCAATTTCATTTGTTGCTTCCTTATTGGTTCAAGATGTTTTATATCTGCTGGATCCCACACAAATCTGACCGCTTCATGGAATTTCAGTTTATCTTTAAATATTGTGTGTGCATTTAGGTGAAAGTACTGGTCATCAAACCTAAAGCATGTGAGCTGTCCACTTTGAATACTGTATGTAGTAAACACCTTATTTCATCTGCAATGCAATACTTTGCTTTTTGATTGGTGTCATTCCCAGTGATATGGGGGTGAGTAGATTAAGCATGCTGGGTGTAGAAAGGAGAGCACCATACATCTGACTGGTGTAATGCCTAGTGGTCACCCTATCTGTGACAATACCAACTGAACTGGTGGGATATGTGATATTGCTTCTAGTGGTTGCTGGAGATAAGCATGGACATGCTGATTAACAGCGCCATCAAAGACTGAATATTCCAAATGGTTTTGTGTCATCATGTGCCATGATACTGATTTTTCCCAAGTTGAAAAAAAGTTTTGAAATCAGAAGTTGGCTGATTTACATATTAAAGTAAAAATTGTTTCCAGTTGACAACTGCAATGGAACACTTCATGGCTTCCTTGGCTTGTAGGCCAAACAGTAGGCGAGGTTTTGTGTGTACAACACCAAGCATCACATGTTAAGGGCAGTGTGAACCTTGAGTTTCCGAGTATCTATTTTGGTTTGTAACTTTGCAAATATTTGATTATTGTATGTAAAAGTATATACATTTCTAGAAAGAAAATTGGACGATGAACCCGATGATGGCATCAATGAAAGTAAAACTTTCCGTATTTTGAGAAAAATACTAAAAAAACACGATTTTGCCCCAAAATTTTCAGACAGCATAACAAAAACATTTGAATTTTCATGATTTCTTATGTTATTTTTAGAAACAAGACAAATTTGTCTAGGGACGTTTTTTTCATTTTTAAAAAATAGAGCTTACTTTTCGAAATATAAGGAACCATGTCAAAAAAGTGTGATTTTTACTTTTCTTTTCCGAAATTGAGTATATATTGGAGAATATCTTTAGTTAGAAATCGAAAAATGAAAAATTGAGAAAACCGTCCCTAGAGAAGACCGATTGCTATCGTATTAAAGTTAAACCTTACATTTTACTTCGGTATTTTTGGAGTTATCTTGTCTGAAAATTTGCCAATTTTGCGAAAATTGAACATTGAGAAAATCCGTGTTTTAGTAAAAAAGTGACTTTTCACGCCATTTCAAGCTGCCTCTTTCTCAAATAACTTTATCTTTGAAAATTGAGTATGTTGTGCAAGTGATGAAAATACATCTTTATGCCTATTGAATCAAACATATTTTGTCTCTAACTCCAGAACTTAGAAGAAATTGAAATTTCATCTGGTCTAAATTGGCGCTTTGTTTACATTTTCAAATATTATTTTTCGTTTTTTCCCGCGATGCGTTCGCGCAAACGTACATTAAAACACGCGGACGCTTCATTACGCAGCAAAAATTCACCGCGCGACGCGATGGTGCGCCTTGCGCCTGACGGCGTGAAATGTGCTTAAATTCCCGCCGTTTAGACCAAGCGGTTTTTGTGACTTTAAATGGTCAATAGCTGTTTTAAATCGGCAAAAAATACAGACCCGTATTGTCTGCATGTATAACCTTTTTGGTAACTATAGAACACAGTTTTGATGTTTAAAATGGTGCAAAAATCAGAATTCGTGTAAAAACAAAAGCACCAGGGTTGACACTGTCCTTAAAGGATCCTCCAAAATGCTTAAGGTTGTTAATCACATAATCTTCAGATGGACTTTGCAGTTTTAAATTACAACTTTCAATTCATTACTGTCTCTTTCAGTGCTTTTAGGCCTATTTACAGGTTGTTATGGTGTCAAAACATGACTACTTAATAGATGCAACTTGTTAGTGATCCGATTTCTTCTACACTTGCAACAAGCTGGCTTTTATGGCGCAAAATTTATCTTTCCTTTTCCTCTGTCTTTTTCAGTTTCAGTTATTTCTTAATTTTCCCCCATTGCTCTCCACTGGTTTGTGTGTCCCATCCTCTGTAATCTCCATAAGTATAGGCTTATAGGTCTATTCTCCACTTCGTGCAGCTCGTCGTATTCTTGTCATCAGATTTTGGTTGTTTGCTTGGACCAGGGCAACCATGATCACAATGCCTCGATAACGTTACTTTTTCTTTCACCTGCCATAGGAACCTATTCAGCCGATCCCTCCGTATCAACACACGACAGTGCCCACATTTTATTTATTGCTTCGACCTGAATAAAGTATGATTTTGCTTCTTTTTTGATGTATTTTTTTGCTCTACTATTAGTGTAATATCATGGTGCAGCACAATATTCACTGTTGATATGAAGTAATTGTTAATACCAGTTTGCAACTTACTTTTCACACATAATGACTTGTTTAGGAATACCTCATTTTCACCCTGATAAAGTAACTATTGACACAGCTGGGAATAAAGAGGTTTTACTCCTGTATTGTAAACTTTGCTTCTGACAGGCACCGCATGGGCAAGTGTGAGCAGCACTATCTACATTGGTGTTTTGTCTGCTCAAGGCTCCTCACGTACTCTTCACACTTTTATCGTTTTTAATTTTCTTGAGTTAAAATGAGCTAGGACTCTGTTAAAGTTTGGTCTTTCCTGTAAGAGGAACATTTTGGTTTGTTACATTTTTTTCAAATCACAGACCATTGCTTTTGAGATATTTGGAAATTGATATGACTACAGTCTAGCCTTAAAGATATCTCAGCAGCAAGTTATTGATTTCACGATGATATCAACAACTCCCCCTTCTCTCAGAACAAACCTAGATAAAGTATTTCGTTGACCCTTACTATGCTGTTTTTTCTTGTAGATTTATACCACCTGGCAGGAGATCCAGTGAGGAAAGTGATGGGTATAGAATGCACAGTAGTTTCTCACAGCAGCTACTAAAGGACCACATCGATTCATCACAACAACCAGAACATAGTCTCATACAGGTAATATTGGGCTCTCATAGGTTTTCAGTAGACTCTATTCATGCTTTGCTACTTTGGAATTAAAAGCGAGGCTTGAGTGGCAGGGCACAACTGACGCTTGTGCATGGACAATGCCATCTAGACCTTTTTTTTCACAAAATTGCTGTGGCGTGAATAGCGTCTATTGGCTATCTACGCATAAATATCTAACTGCCAAATGGGTTACGCTGTCTTTTGGTGGTAGCTTAGAATCTATCATTTTTACTAATTATAATTTTTTCTGATTAAAAATTACATTTTCCCTCTAGTGTTAGTAGCAAACTGAAAGAAAGATGAAGTCTATATATGTAATCAATTTTATTTAGGAGGGGTCAAAATCCCAAGTACATAAGTTAATTCTTTAAACATTTTATGTCATTACTTTAGAAAGAATGAGAAGGAAATGTTCTGCATGTAAGAAATATCAAATTTATGCATAATTTTGCACTTTACTGTGAATCAATTTTTAACCCTATACCTAGGAACCTGGGTTAGAAGTCAGTGGTTTCATTGTTTAGTGCAGTGAAGCTAAAGCGAGTGATACATAGGCAATTCTGGTCAGAACCTGCCCTTGATTTCTAGACATAATGTCTCGCCTCTAGGCTGTTTTTCAATGAAACACTAACCCGATATCGGCCGGTCTGCCCACAAAATAATGTTTGCTGCATGTCACAACCGGCCAGTCTTTACCGCTAAAATCCTTGGTGTGCGAGGCCCAGGAAATTGCCTAGCACGAGTCCAGGTAAAGGGTTTAGAAAAAAATGCTTGCCTAAATAAGGTCAGTATTCATTTGTGCATTTCTCTTTCAAATTAGGATGGGTTATGCCACTCTAACAGCTTTAGGTTTAATTTATTACAATTGAGACCCTGTTTAGTTATCTTCAATACTCATTTCATTTCTACTCGCTTTGATAGTCACTATAAAAGACACTATCAGTGATTTTTCCGAAAGAGTCAAAATATTTGAAATTTGCAGGAATAGCTTAAAAGTGAAGGATAAGTCTGTAGAATTCTCATAAGTTACTTTTTCCAACTGAAGAATTGACAGAAAATGAAGAAAACGGCAGTGTTGAAAGATAGGAATCTCCATTCAATTACGGGTTGTAGAAAGTGACCGTACGGACAGTAATGACTAAAATTTCTGATTTTGTCCTCATTAGGTTGCTTCTGGTCCTATCATTTGCAGGGTATTTTAGGATACCTATACTTGTTACAAACATGCAAACATGATTTTTCATTAATTTTTTGATTTTATGATTTAACAAATCACTGATAGTGCCTTTAACCCTAACTGCCTTTTGGTTTCTAGCCTATCTCCAGAGAGGAAGGAAGGGGGTAAAGGGATAGAAACTAAAGAAACCTGAAGGGCCCTGGCGGGATTCGAACCCAGGGCCTCCGGCCCACCATTCCACATGACCAGGCATGGCAAGCCACAAGGGAGTCGCTGGCCCGGCCAGCGATTTCGTGCCCATATGAGTGTTGGTGCGATGACGTCATCGCATTTTTTTGGACTTAGTTAATTTTCCCCACTCAGCTCATTGAGTTATATTGGTGTGTGAGGGTTTAAGCGCTAGGGGACCTCTTACCTGGAAAAAAGCAAGTGTACCCTAACCCTAACTGCCTTTTGGTTTCTAGCCTATCTCCAGAGAGGAAGGAAAGGGGTAAAGGGATAGAAACTAAAGAAACCTGAAGGGCCCTGGCGGGATTCGAACCCGGGGCCTCCGGCCCACCATTCCACATGACCAGGCACGGGCAAGTCACAAGGGAGTCGCTGGCCCGGCCAGCGATTTCGTGCCCATATGAGTGTTGGTGCGATGACGTCATCGCATCTTTTTGGACTTAGTGCATTTTCCCCGCTCAGCTCATTGAGTTATATTGGTGTGTGAGGGTTTAAGGGTTAATCAATATATCACTAATAGCAATTTTTTCTGTTTTGTGTTTTGCAGTGGACAGACGGTCCATGTCCGACGCATCTGTTACAGCAAGATGGTGCCAGCACAAGTATTTTATAACACAGGTGGCTCTCCCATGTCCTTGCCCCTCTTTTTTCTGTTTGTCATGTATTTTGTTGTACATAAACCCAATGTCTATCTTATCTTATTGTATGTGGAAAGGAAGGACTTTAAAATATTTGGTGTACAAATGTTGTGAATCAGGGATATTTTCTTCTTTTTTTTCAAATGGTGTAATATTTTTGTCTTGACTGGAATTGTTATCAGCATGCCAAATTAGAAGAGACTTTTAAAGAATAATTTGGAATGGATTGGATGTCTACCTTTTGTACTGCAGCTACCATTAATCATGACAAAATAAATCATTTAAATTGGAAAATTTGGATCAAGGAGTAAGAGCAGAAGAAATCTATTTCAAGCAGGAGCTTTATGAATTTGGACTGTGTGTGGCAGTTGTGAGAACATGATGACCATTTCACCTGTATCAAGCTGTTTCAAACCTCCATTCTAACAGGCAACAATACCAGGAGTTAGTGCATGTTCAAGATGGCACCTGGACAAAACAGAAGATTGGACAAGCCAGAAATTTTGGAGAAAAGAAAATTGTGAAAGCTTGAATGGAAGATTTAGGTCATCTTCCACAGAAGGAGTATGGATTTTACAAGGAATAGCCCATTGGTAACTACATTTGAAATACACACTCCCTCTGTGGAAGATTTAGGTAAAGCCTTCCACAGAGGGAGTGAGGATTGTCATTTTAAATGGAATAGCCCATTGGTAACTACATATGTAATACACACTCCCTCAATGTAAGATTAAGGTAGTCTTCTACAGGGGGAGTATGGATTTCAAATGGAATAGCCCATTGGTAACTACATTTGAAATACACACTCCCCTCTGTATAAGATTTAGGTAAAGTCTTCCGCAAGGGGATTATGGATTTCACATGGAATAGCCAAATCATCCACAAGCTGCTGCTATATATAGTCAAGGACAGAATTAGGTGACCAATTGCGCATATGTCAAGGTTTGTCAATCACTGCGGTGCGGACCGTGATTAGTTTGAATGCGAAGTATGGGAGGAAATGTTCCAACAAAATGATTTAAAATGTAATAAATGTCCTATTTACGTCAAATTTTGACTCACAGACGCAATAATTTATGCAAGTAAACTTTCTGTTTGAAAAAGTTTTGACTGTCTACAGATTATTATTCACGGCCGAGATTTGTTCCTCCCATCGTCAGATTATGTCAGATGTGTAGTTGGTCGCCTTATTCTGTCCCTGACTATATTTCTTCAGCCATGGTGACTGTTTGTTGGTGTTTTGGCAGAAACTATTCCAATCATGTGTTTGAATTGAAACTATTCTAATCATGTGTTGTCGTGGCATAAAATGACTTAGCCACAAGGTACCATGAAAACAGCTTTTCTGAAGGAGGAAAGAAATAACTTTTGAACACAGTGTGAATTGGGTTGAGATGAATTAATTTAAAACCAGATGTATCCCAATGGACCAGGCTACACCTTATGCCCGTATGTTTGAACTTGGTCACTACAAAAAAAAAAAGTTGAATGTGCTTACAATCCTGGTTACGTTACTTGTACCCTTCTCAGTGCATTTCCCTAACAGCATAGCAATCGTAAAAATGCTACTCAGCAATCACTTTAAAGGCACATAATGATCCATGTTTTTCACCACCTGCTGATTCCAGAAAAAATACAGCACTCATTTTTAGAAATGTTTTTATAAATATTTTATGACTTGTGTATTGCTTAATTTTGAAAATCAGTGCTGTATTTGGAGAGTGATTAAATATCATAAATATGCAGAATATCAAAGGAGGATCAGTGGTCAAACCACCAATCACTGGCATTCGAGTGAAAATATTTGATGATATAGAATCAAGTTACCCATTATTGGAATCATGCACAAATTGGATTGATTAATGTTATATATGATGCACAAGGGATATTAAGTTAAAGTGTTACAATTTTTCAGGTATGTTATCATGTACCGTCACTAATGACAAATTGAGAAACCCCTTGAAATGAGACATAGCCTTTTTATATCGTGTTTCACTTTAAGATTATTGCATATCATTGGCTAAGCTATTTCTGTTTTAGCTTTGTGCTGATCATGGGGGTATTGGGTTCAGAAATAATTTGACCATATGATAAAAACACTCCAAAATCGGTAGTTGGTTGCGAGTGCCATCTTTCAACTGTTTACAGCTTCCAACAGAATAAACTACATGATGCAAAGGGTATAATATAATTATGCCCTGAATCATTTGACTCACTGACAATGGCTTCTATGTTCTGTGTAGCATACAGGCTATTTAGTTTTTCATGATAGAACTGAAATATGCAAGTGTATGGTAACTCCCAAAAATAGTCTCAGTTACCCACGTAGGCAACCACTATCTGTTTATGAGAGCAGTTTAATAATCTTGAAATATCTAGGTGTAGTCAAATCAATTAGCAAGTTCTGGTTCTGGTTCAAGTGTATTGGGTTGGTCCAGCTCATTGGTATCCACTTTTAAAGGCATCTCCAAACATTCTGTTAATCTGCTGTTGTACTTGGCTGCCTGGACTGGTAGCCAAAAAGGTTTTATTTGAAAGTTAGTCATTGAACACACGATATCTATCATATGTCTACCATTAACTTTGCAGATGTGTAGAACAGTAAGGTACTGCCCTAGCATTACAGTAAACTGATCATTTTTGCAAACCTGATTTTCACAATACAATTATGACTGTTATGCTGGCAAGAATAAAATTGATTCAAACTATAGTTTTGACATAGGGTACTTTCTTGAATAAATATTTTCTTACAATTTCCCCATATAATGTTCTGAATAATTTTTTTAAAAACTAGTGAAAACACATGACACCAAATTGTTCCCATCTCTTCAAGTCCGATGTAACAATGTGCTGTTTTTTTATAGTATTTTTCCCTTCTATTTGGTATCATTCAGAGACTCATTTCTCTTTCTCTCTACATGTCAGGCACTGTTCCAATTGCTGATATGAATGACAATCCATCTCACGTGTTTGAGTTTGGGTATCTTGACATGTTACAAAGTTGTTTGTGATTGTGGCTGTGGGGCTTCCCAGGTAGATAAGTGCCAGATGCTCTTATGAGTGGCACCTGGATGGAAAGGGCTATTCCATTTAAAATACATATACCCTATGTGGTAGACTTCATCATATGCGGATCTGCTTAAATTTATGACAATGCTAGAATTTTTTTGTTCGTAGTCTTGATTATTTTTGCTTGTAGACCTTATTTCCTTGTATGGGTGTTTGGGAGGGATTGAGATTTTCCATATCAATAATCTTTTGAGTAATAGTTGGGAACCCTCCTGTGCCCATGACAGTGCGCTTGAAAATGCAGAGCCTTTTTCTCACACCCACACTGATTACCAGTGAACTCGTCCCGAGTGATAGGAAATTTTATTTTCGGAACAATTTTGTGTTGCACAAACAAATTTAACACTTTCTTCATCGTGAATAAGGATTTTCATTAGTAACAAAATTGTCTTGGGTATACCTAATCTACATTACTGTGGCAATACTACGATCTGTTCTAACATTTTCAAGTTATTAGCAGTCACTGTATAATTTCACTAAATTGTGATGTTGCTTAGGCATTGCACATCAGTGGGTTTGTTTGTCAAATGCTATGCACTTCGTGGAGTCGGAAAATGTCCTCAATCCAGGTAAAGGGAAAATTGGCTTATCTCAAATTAGAAATGTCAATATACCATATCAACAGATAGTGATTTTTTTTGTTGCAAATTTTTTCCCCTCGATGTTCTTTGCTTGCAATTTTTAAACAAAAATACTTATACACACAAGGATAAAAAATGTGGAGCACTGCCATTTGAACTGCTAGTTGTAATTTTCATATTTTATAAGTTCAAATCCATAGTCTCGGTTGCTGAATGATACCCAAATTCTTCAACTTTGATAATAAATGTGTGAAAATATTGAAATAATAATGATAATGATAAATATTTTTCTTCTTGTATATTGTCAGCATTGACACTCGATGCTGAAGGTTTGAAATATTGTGTGCGGTGATCGCACGTTTCCTGGAATCGAAAAGGTGTACATAGTTGGATTCTCCCATCAGGTGAATGCAGAACAAGTGGAACGGAAATAGCTGCTTTGTGCAAAACACCATGATACACGGCCAGATTCTTACTCGTGTGGTAGCCTATACTGCAGCTACTCTGTATCTACCATGCCGAGTTACTTGCAGCAGCTATTGCACAGCACAAGCTAAGCAGTTTGTGGTGCAGTAGCTGCAGAATGGGGCTTAATCTACAATCCCTACCCTAATGGCTTCAAATTAATTGCCCAATAGGTGGAGAGAAGCTAGTTTCTGCAAATTGTGGCCAGCATGGAACAATGTTGGTACGCACATAGCAACAAAGTAATGTATGGGCATATTTGCACAGCTCTGTAAATGAGATGCAAGCATGTACGCTGTGTCTTACACTGAACGCTTTATATACGTGGTGGGTATCTAATACACTGGCCACGATTCTTCTGCAGAGACTGTAGTTAAGTGTTGACACTACTGGAGTAGACACACAGATACACTTCATATATACTATGGAGCTGCTGCAACACTGTCTGGATAGTAAAATTGTTGGCACTATGCATGCATTCTCCGTGTAGCATTTAAAAAAAATAGGATAATCGAAAGAAAATATTATGCCAAAAACATTGAAAAGAAACACACACTGAGAGTTGAAGTAACTTTGCAGCTACACTGAAGTGGTGCAGACACCTGCTGTGTGTACATTATCTGTCTATGTGGCAATCCAACACAGAATTCTGACTTGCGAATGTAGGTCCTGTAGTAATTCGTAGGTATTCCATGTTTACTCCTTAGTTTGTAGCTACTGCCAAGAAGAATCTGGTCGTGTACTTAGTCTAGGGTTGGTAACTTAGACTGGTATTCTGAAAGAGAGTCTAACTTCAGTCCTGGGTTTAAACTAGGGTTAGTCCTACATGAGTGGACTTTTTTTCTTCTAACATACTCTAGAAATGTGCTGTAATGGGTGAGAAAATTCCTCATGGATGGGCCGTTCCGCCCCATCCATGAGGAATTATCTCACCTGTTACATTTCACTTTCACAGTATTTTGAAAGAAAAGGTCCACTCATGTAGGACTAACCCTGATTTAAACTAAACCCAGGTCTAAAGTTAGACTCGCTTTCAGAATACCAGCCACAATGTAGACCCCTGTGTGACTATTGATCATCTGGCAATCTGTCTCTTAAACTGATATTGGAAATAGATTGCTACATTCCCAATAGCAAATGGTATGATGCAGGGGCAGCTATTTTGGCTGCAACTTCTTTGCATTCATAATGCATGGGGCAGCCATTTTGGCTGCAACTTCTTTGCATTCATAATGTAGTGGGCAGCTATTTTGGCCTCAACTTCTTTGCATTCATCTGGTGACTTGTTTGTCCTTTTTTCATACCTGTACAGATTTTGCCCCATAATGTGGGTGGACAAGACTTGTTCTTAGATAATGTGTGTAATTCGTCCTGTTGTACAGATATCAAACATCACTTTTGTTATAAAATTAATAAGAAAATAGGTAGAGAAAAGGCACAACTCTGTCAATTTTTAGTTTGTATTTTATGATGTTTTTTGGATGTAATAATATGTGATAAGTATAAAATCCTACAAATTTGTAATCTCTCCAAGATTTCAACCTCAAGTCGGACTATAAGGTAAATGGTGTGAACTTAAGGTTTTTGTTTTACAGTGCTGATGGTGCACCTTGTTTAAAATCTTAAGTCAAAACCAGGGTTATGTTTGAAGCTGAGAGTAAGAATTGTATCTTTGATCGGGGAGGGGACAACACGTCATGAGAAAGCCTTACTGGGTTTGGTAGATTTTGTTCATGCGTTATTAACTTAATGGAAAATGGCATGACAAATAAATGCCTCATCAGGATTCTGCAAACAAAAGAACCTTTGATTTGTTGAAAATGGTTAACTCAAGAGCAGCAGTATGTTTTTGTTATCAAATTCTAATTTACATTTTGATGCAGAATACCAAGTTTCAAATCATCACTCAAAGACAGTTGTTTGCTTATACCAAAGGCTTCAGACATGACCTCCATAGATAGTATTGTGTGTACAGAAGCATCAGGAAAAAATGATGTTGTCACTAGCAAATCTTAAAAAAGTCCAACACTCTGTCTAAAGGTAGGGGTGATATGGAATATTTCTGCCAATAGATCAGTTCTTTTTCTGTTACAAATCATTTCAGGCAGTGTAATAAAGTTCCAAGATTTTGTAAATTCCATTTTTTTATCACAGTGGAGAGGAAAAGGAAAAATACTTGGTGTAAGTGCAGCAGCTTCATCAAACCTATTCTGAAATGAATGGTTGTAAGTGTAGGACCTAACGTATACTAGGTCCAGCACGAAGTATGGGGAAGTAGCGATGCGGGCATATTCATTGTAACAACTTTCAGCGCACGCGTGGGGAAAGCACAATCGCACTGCAACAGAAAGGCGGCACTGGATATGCGCGCGCGTCATCAATTCATACTAGCCAAGAAAAAGTAATATATGGATCAAGAGAATAGTCACATATTCAAAGTAAGTTATGGATAAGGGTGCCCCACATATATGATATTCATCCGAATAAGCACCTGGACACTAAAGTTGGTCTTCTGGAGAAGCACTTTGTTCTCTCAATTATAAACTACATTGGGTCCATATTAGGTAGTTTTAAAGTAAAAATAATGTCAAATTGGATATTTCATGCCCATTAGTCAAGTCCGAAGATCTCAAGGTTTTTCCAAATTGGTGAATTGTTGAAATCGGGTGGATTGATAATTTAGTGCATTTTTGTGTGAAATTTTAGGTTGGGTGGTTAGTATGGAATGCGGCACTTTAGGAAGGAAAGATTGGTATGGTTAAAATACAAATGTAAGTTACTTTTGGGAAGCCCTGTATTTCCAACTATAGCATTTCTCTACTCTGTGCAGTGATGTCATAGCCTGATGCGCTTTTACGCACGCGCACAAAGATACGATGTCTTTGGCGTGCGTGTAAAAAAACACCGTCACTTTAAACCAGCGCGTGTGGTTTACTGGTGCCCGACATCACATATCGCCGCTAAATGTCACTGCATGGAGTAGGGAAATGAGTATAGTAACGTTTATTTATGGTGACAATCTTATTTGTTGGGAAAACTCTTTTTTTTTAATAAAGGCACTTCAGTGATTCACCCGAAAGAGTTCAAAATTATTTGAAATTTTGCAGAATAGGCTTAAAAGTGAAGGGAAATCTCTAGAATACCTTTATAAGTATTTTGTCCAACTGATAAATGACAGAAAAGCGAAGGCAGAAAACAGCAGTTTTCAAAGATATGAACCTCCATTTCATTATGTGTGTAGTAAGTGTCCGTATGGACAATAATGACTAAAGTATATCTGATTTTGTCCTAATAAGGCTGCGTTTGGTCTTTTCACCTTGCACTGCGTTTGCTAGGATAATATCTTGTCCAACAGGTAAAATCTGATTTTTGATGATTTTTTCTATTTTCTGATTTGGCAGATCACTGATAGTGCCCGTAAAAAAATCAGCATTTTTGAATCTGTCTGTAACGAGAATGAGTATACCAACACACCCTGCACGTGGTAAGATCTGAAATCAAAACCTAATAAGGACAAACAAAATAAGATATTTAGTCATTAATGTCCGTACGAACAATTACTACAACACAGAACTGAATGCAATTTTATTATTGGGAACATGATGCTTTCTTCCTTTTCGACGATGTTGTCAGTTGCAAAAAAATAAACTTATGAGAATTTAGGAATTGTCCTTCACTTTTAAGTATTCCTGCAAATTTCAATATTGTTGAATCTTCGGGTGAATCACTGATAGGTCTTTCACCATTGAGTGATAAACTTATCAGAAATTGAAGAGTGAAGTCTCGTTACAACACTAACACATGTCGCATTTCAAACCATTGTTGCTGTTACCGGGTAGATAGTTTCAGAAGTCTGTGTAATTGACTGGCATCCAACTGTTAATCACTTACATGTAATTGCCACCTGAGCACGAACTGGCACTTTGTTGCCACTACAGTTTTTGTTCAGAAGTGTAGTATTTTACTAGTTTCAAGTGTAAACCCACTAAGGTTAGAGATGTTTTAACTAACAATAGCTAGAATATATGAGAGGAAGCGGGCTGGCTGATGAGCATGCTCAGAGTAATGTAGAAAACGATGTATATATTGTAATTACTAGTAAGTTTCGGGTTTAGGTTTTTTTTTTTTTTTTTATTTTTTTTTTTTTTTTTTTTTTTTTTTTTTTCGTTCTGGGGAAGAGTTACCAAGGGCGTAGTTAATGAAAAAATAAAGTCCAAGGGGAAGGTTGTATGTTGGAGTTTTGCAAAGAGCTTAAAAGAAAATGTTCTGTGTGATGTGCATGCATGATAGGAGGTGGTAGGCTATTGGGTTAATGGTTCTCATCTAAAACTACACCCCTGTTTTGGGGTTTTTTTTGGATGTTGCATGAATAGATGCTTTGATCAAACTACCATAATGCATCTTGTGGGTTGCCATGTTCATTAGGGAACTTGAAGCGCTCGCAAGTAGCTAAAAACATACAGTGTGTCAGAGCCTAATATCAATGAACCAGAAAACTTTACTCTATCTGTGAGGGCTTTAAAAGCCCAGGTGTGCCTGCGCAGCCAAACTTTAAGTTTTACGATGGTGTTAAGTGATCTGGCGGCGACAATACTGACACGGTGACACCCCCCCTATGAAAATTCCACATTTTACACTTTGGAATTGACTTCACATAAAAGGTACCTTGTACTGCAGTAGGTTTTAGGCCACTGTTTGCCGACGTGATGAACAAACCAATTTCACAAAAACATTTTTTTTTGTAAACAGATGTTCATTAGCTATATGTTTTGAAGCTTCTTGAGTCTGGTACAAGTCCGGATGAAATGAACACCCATGAAATACATTAGTGGTGTTGATCAAAGGTGAATACCTGGTCTACCCAAAATACTGACCGCAGTACCGTAACAAAGTTAATTTAACTGGATATGCAGTTGAGTAGCATTGAGTAGTGGTAGGGAGTAATTGATATAACGGCCCCAATTTCAACACTCAGTGCATTGAAGTTAGTATAAATCTTTATTCCGTTGTTTGCAGCTTACAACCACCCTGTGGAAGTCTTAAACAGGGGAGTGGGATTTCAAATGGATAGTCCATTGGGCTAATTGAAAAGTCATACCCTATCTGTGGAAGACGGATTAAATCTTCACAGGTGGGGGTATGGAAATTTGAGGAAGACAGATCTTCCCAAGGGTAGTATTAGTATGATGAAATGGAAAGACAGTACATTTTTGTAAATTGTGCAGAATCAAAATGACAAAATCTGACGTCTTTATAGAAACTAAGAGAGCATTGAATTCTGTATGTCATTGTGCTTTGGTTGAGTGGTGATCACGTGGCGGAGTACAAGGCATTTTTGTCTTTTGATAAATTGACACAATACACTCCCCATGCAAAAACTAGAACATGAGTATTTTTGATTCGACACTATCCTTTTATTTTCAAACTCATGGCTTTGAGAATGCTTACTGGATTTACCGAAACAAGGTTTCCTATTTAATGAGAGAGAGTCCATTGTAGAACTTGATCATTTCAGATTTTTGTTATGCTGCAAGTTTTATACACACAGTTATTTCGTTCCTGTAGTCCGTAATTACTACTCATTAAAAGATCTGGAAGTGGAACAAAGAAACTGCTCTGGAAAATAAAGGCTATCCCTTCATGTATGCAAAATCAACAGTTTAGATTTAGTGTTAGGGTCAGGGTTAGGGTGGAAAAGTTAGGGTAAGAGGGTTCATGTTGCTTATATGAAGGTATGGTGGCAATACGATGAGATAACAGCAAGCATAAGATGCCTAGGCCTTTGTAGTATGAATTGTGATCACACAACTGGCACCTATTTCATTGAGAGGGATAGGCAAATTGTAATGTACTTTTATGACAAATAGTTCTGACTGTGCATATTCACTTTGCTCAAAAAGTAATATCAATTTCTGTTGAGCTTTCCTCTCACTTTGTGCTCATTACTATAAAAATCGGAGAAAGTCCATTTTTGGAGTGAAATCTCCTTTACGATGTGACAACTCATGAGGAGAAAATCAAGTACAGATTGATAAAAATTTTGGAATGTAAAAAAAAAAAATTGTGCAGAATCAAAATGCACAAAATCTGACTTCTTTTATGGAAACTACAGAGTATGCATTGAATTCTGTATGTCATTGTGCTTTGGTTAAGTGATCACGTGGCGGAGTACAAGGCATTTTTGTCTTTTGATAAATTGACACAATACACTCCCCATGCAAAAACTAGAACATGAGTATTTTTGATTCGACACTATCCTTTATTCTCAAACTAATGGCTTTGAGAATGCTTACTGGATTTACCGAAACAAGGTTTCCTATTTAATGAGAGAGAGTCCATTGTAGAACTTGATCATTTCAGATATTTGTTTTTAATGAAAATCGATGGTACAGGAGGCCTAGGCATAACTGTATGCTTAGTTTTTGTGCAAGGTGTATAATGATGGTAGCCAAATAGTTCTGCTCTGTATGCATTGAGTTGATTTGCCAGACCCACATATTTCATTTTGCATCAAAGAAATATTGGCAATTCATGGCATGCCACTTTCATAGAAGTAGTTCAGCTCTTTGCAAAAATTCTGTTTTCGAAAAAGGTCTGTACCGGTTCCTGTTTTTTGTCCCATGTGTTTTGCTTGCTCACAAGATTGACTAGTTAGTAAGTTTTTCATTTTGAACTCTGAAAAGATAATACTGTCTGCAATATGTTTTTATAATTCTGAAATTTTTATGTACCGTACCTGAATTTGTCATACTGTTACTTTTTGCTTGTAATGTTGTCATGGTAAACGTGTCAAATTACTCGTATTGTGTAGACTGTTTGATGCCTCATCGCATACACATGTTAAATGGTGTAATTGAAGATATGGTAGTATGGTTCGCAGAAAATAGATGGGTTCCATCTTAGGAAGTACCTCCCCTTCTGATACCATTTTGTTGATCATGTAAGAAGGGTACACTGTTCTAGGGGGTTACTTTCAGGATGTCGGAGACACTCTTGACTGTTTTACTTAGATTTTTCAACCTTGGGTGTGATGACAAGAATGACTTGCCCAGAAAATACCTCCTAGAATAGTGCACAAGGGAAAGAAGGGAAGGAGGTTTATTAAATGGTCATTGAGGTGTGGCTTCTTTAGCTTAGGACTGTCCTAATAGTAGATGTGGAAAACACAAATATTATCAGAAATCACCCATGGTTTTAATGCACACAAACACTCAATTGCTCTATCACCAAGGAGTCAGTTGTATAATTTTTCTGCTATTTTATTGTCTTGACTTGATAGGCTCTGAAACTCATTCACTGATTACCTTCCTCTCTCCCCCAATTCTCTCGTCAACCATTTTCCTTCCTAAGGGTTTTGATGTGTGATCTGTTTGCGTGCAAGCTGTTTTGAGCTTTGAGCATTCAATCGAACACCCACTACGGCAGCAAAAGAATTTGCATTTTGAAATGCGAAGGTTCTACGCGCAGATACTGTGGATCTGTGCGTTTTGTTTGTGCGAAGAATTAAAACAAAAACAAATAGCGTTAATCACTCTTCCTGTACGCCCGTGTTCAGTCTCACATCCTCTACGCACGTATTCACTGCTTTGCTGCATACTTTTCTTGCGGCCCGACAAGGTGCCCAAATAGTTAAGACTCAAATTTGAGTTGTTTTAGTAAAACAGAAAAAGTAAGTCTGTGACCCACATTTTTTTATTTCAAGATTTTGAAGAAAGACATCTGGACCTCAACAAATTTAGAAATTAAAAAATTTTATCGAGTAGTTTTTTTTGTAGGCGATCCAAATGTCAAATTTGGTTTTAAAAAACGACAACATACCTATTTGTTTTAGCTATAGCTCAAAAACAAAGTCAGTGGCCCCTTTTTTATTTCAGATTCTTATCAGCACCAATATAACTACCACATGTGAATTCTGGAAAATTCTATCGAGTAGTTCACTAACACGTCAAACCCCTTAACTGCTTTTGAAATTTTTCTATTCTATTTGTAGTCATTACACCTTACAACCTATTCTATTTGTTTTCAATGAGCCTTCAAACTTTTTGGCTGGAATTCTAAAAAGGGAGTCTATCTTTAAACCCGAGTTTAAACTAGGGTTAGTCCTACATGAGTGAACTTTTTTCCTTTCAACATACTCTGAAGGTGTGCTGTAACGGGTGAGAAAATTCCTATCTGTAGATCAGCTCACTTAAAAGAGAGGCAAAAATTGTGAATGACCTGGTAGGCATTAACATTTTGCTGTTATTATTGTGTCACCCGTTATTTTTAAACTTTCTTAGTATGTTGAAAGGAAAAGGTCCACTTGTGTAGGACTAACCCTGGTTTAAAACTGGGTCTAAAGTTAAGACTCCCTTTGAGAATATCATCCCGAGTCCTCAAATCCCTATCTGTAGATCAGCTCACTTAAAAGAGAGGCAGAAATTGTGAATGACCCGGTAGGCATTAACATTGTGCTGTTATTGTTTTGTCAACAGTGTCTGTTTTACATTGTTTTTCATGTAGCAACTGTTTGCAGACAGTAGATTGGGTTATCCATGGTACACGGTCAGTCCTGCACTGGCAATGTAAGTAGTGTGGAACGGTGTAATCATGTGCACAAATCAAAACTCACCATGTAATTCTACACATTCTTGTAGCCAAGAGTTAAAATTTAGGCATAATTATATTATACCCTTGCACCTTCTCTGTAACTTGTGCTTTATATAATGTTAATGTATCTTGGCATGTTTTTCGATCATTATTGTGCCAAAATCCTATATTTTTTGAAGTTTTCAAGATATACATTTTGTTGCCTAGGTCTTGCTCTTTCATTTAACACCTTGCTTGTAAAAAAGCGTGCAAAAATGGCTGAGATAGAACCCCGGAAAGACGTAAAAACCCCAAACCAAAAGTTGCAGTTTTTTGAGTTTTCAATGGGCATTGCAGTGTGCTGCGACACGAACACGCTGACCACAATCAATATTGCAAGTAGGCTTTCTCGGTCATTCAGTCGGAAGCCCTCTTTGTGTAAAATCATTGCCTTGTACCACACAGTGACCATTGAAAAATCCAAAAACTGCAACTTTTGGTTGGCGGTTTTACGTCTTTCAGGCATTCTGTCGCAGCCATTTTTGCATTTTTTTTACAAGTGAGGTGTTAAATGAAAGAGCAAGATTTAGGGAACAAACTTTATTTCTCGAAAACTTTCAAAATTATCGGACTTCGGCACAATGCTGATCGAAAAAACATGCTGAGTTACTTTTTGTGCCAATTGTATGTTGCAGAATAGGTGCAAAGGGTATAATGTAATTATACCAAGATTTGCATCTTTGTATGGAATCAGATCCACCACGTACAAAGGTGATGTTTGCCAACACCCTGCCATGCAAAATCTTATATTTTCTGGTATTGAGAAAAGGTATAAATTAGGCATCTCTTTAATTTATTACATTAACTTTCCAATATTAGGGTTTTGTGTGGTTCTCGCCAAATGTTATAAATACAAAGTGGTTTATACAATTAAATAACTCACTCATGTAAATGACAGAAAGACTTCACGATGGGAGCTAGTTATCTCTTAAGATTTCTATCATGATAATGAGAAAATGAGAGCGATACATTTAATCAACTTGATGCCATAGCAATTGAAGCCAATTCATTGGTTACAAATTAGAACAAAAATTATTTAATTGTTGTAATAATCATTAAGTCCATATTTTTCCAATGAAAAATAGACATTCTGCCAGCACAGTATTTCTAGTGTCAAGATTTTGTCTTGGTTCATTTAGACCTAGAACTCACACCATTTTTGCATATTTAAGATTTACTCATGATAGCTTCATTAAGTGACTTGGATCTGTTCCCGAAACTCAGTCGTAAATCTACGTGCATACTATGTCATGCCTGATTGGACCAATTTGTCCAAAGCACTGTGTAACTGGTATGAAAAGGTCTGTTATGTAGGACATACGCATGAGTTAGGCATGAGTTTGGGGAACAGACCCCAGCACTGCTTTTCAATGAAATCTTGATTGACACCGAACAAACACAACAGTTTTTAACAAAAAAAATGGTAGTGCTCTTTTTAAGTTGTTGAAGAGGCATTTTTGTAATTCATAACCTCACTTCCTGATTTACCTAGAAATGACATAATCTGCACCATTGGCCTGTGTGTTGCATCTTGTTTTACATCTTGTGTGGATTTTGATCTTCCCAGCAAATATTTTGGACTTTTGACATTTCTGTCTGCTTGCGGACAATTTACAACACAGTGGCCTATGGGGTACTGTGATACAAACATTGCTCACAATACCAAAATCCATGCATAGAATCAACTAATATTTTGGGAAATGGATGCTGAAATCATGAAATATATTGATACACATGAAAAGATATAGATGAAACGATACACATTATAATTCAAGCTCACATGAAAAGTCAATGTCAAATAAGAATGTTAATTACATTATTTCATGGCTATATAACTGTATTCAAGTTAAAACTTTACAGTATATTTCATTTTAGTTAAATATTTTGAATAAAGTTGGTACTTTGGCCTTATCTATTCAGCAATCTGCAAATTATTTGAAATTATCCGATTGGTGTGAAGTAACAGTGTAAACAAAAACCCACACAAATTAATTCTGTATAATTAATGCATAAAATCCGGGGGGGGGGGAATTCATGTGAGTTTTTAAAGGTGGCACTTCGTGATCCACAGCTTGTCCCCCGATTTACCTCAAAGAAAACTAGATTTTATATCATCTGAACCGTTGGCCCAAGTATAGTATGTGTACCTAATCTTACATGCAAATTTGAACTATCTTAGACGAAATTTCAACACAGTGGCCTATGGGGCAGTGTGATACAACTAAATCACTCATAACATCAAAATGCAACATCAGAATCAACTGAAATTTTGGAAAGCGCCTTTTCTTGAGGATATCTAGTGAATCATAAACAAAAATAAATGTGCTATGATTACAAAATGCACCTTAAATAATTCCTATACTGTTTAAGAATGATTCTTGAAGCCCAGTTCCTTGACCATTGTTGAGCATAGCTGTTTCACTCCATGCAAATTCTGTCTTGTTTTGGAACAATTTTAAGCAGTAGCAGCACAATTTTGACAAGTATAAGTAAGGACATGCAAGCGCTAAACCTACAGTAAAAATCAGAATCTTGCCCTTATCGAGGAGCCTATATCAAGTAAAATATCTCTCTCATTCTCTCATTATGATAGTAGTAATGGCACTGAGTTAACTGAAAGTAATACTGACTTATTGAGTATGCATTGCATTATATAATTTCCCTGGTGGAATTGAGTTGTATTGAAATTAAAATGATCACCCAACTTTCACCTTTGAAGAGGACTTGTGAACTGTTGTGAACTTGTTTTGTGTTTTGTACAATTACAGAGGAGTAAATTGATTTTGTCTTTGGTGGTATGGCTTAAAGGAGAAGTCTCTTAATTTTCCCATTTTCTGTATTTGCCACTGTTGGGACCCAAGTTTCATAAATTGTGTTATTGTTGGAGACACAATGAAACCACTTTTGTTACGTACCTCAAACTGCCCAATTGAATAGAAAATCGAAAATTTAATATGAAACAAACAAAATCCTTAAAAAATATGTTAATAGAGTTTGGAATCAATCTTAAATTATCAAATATAAAAACATGTTGTGAGGCTGGACAGCATGTGAATACAATATCATTTTATGAGTAATGGGTATAGATGTCATACAAATTCAGGCCAAATAACCTTCATTTGACCTTAATTACAAACAGAAACCTCAAGCATCTGGGGGTTCCGCCTCATTGACATCTGACAGGGCACTTTCCCTGAACCATGTGTCCTAGATTGCTCAAACCTTTGCAGTGATGCCCTGGTTTCTGACTCCAATGTTGGCAGGTATAGATTTTCTTCATCTGTCAATAGAAGCTCTAATGCCAACTTTAATTTTAAAAATTACAAGATAGGTATATCCTGACAAACACCAAGGAGTGTAAACATTGAAAAGAGCTTTGAAAGTCAAATGGACAAGAAGTGCCAGTAGATTCAAAGATCAACTCTCAACCACCACTGGAGTTCCTTCAAAATGGATATCAGACATAACAGACATGGAAATCAAAATGGAGTACACACAAATATGCCCAGAGAGGCTTTACTTTAAACTGACAGTCACATACTACGAAGGAAGAAATATATGGCAAACTGATAACCAATTACTGCTAGATTGAAGGGCAAAATGTTACAAATTCTTGGTCACCAATTTAAAAGTGATGCTGAAGCTGTCTCCAAAATTCCATCATGGCATCCTAAGCATGGAAAGAATTCCAGAAGAGGATATCAACACTGATCAAAGCTTCTAGATGAGAATTAAGATCAGGTGGCAGAATGAAAGAAAATATGTGATATATGGTTGATTTGTTCTTTCCCAAACTTCTATGGTGGTGATTGGTCTGACCACTGGAAAAGATAATCAAGACCTAAAAAGGAGCATCCAACTATTTCAGATTGCATCTTCCCATTGGAATCTTCTGCTTTGTAAAGAAGTTAGGTAGGGTTTGAATCATGTTGGAGCAATTTATGGTTGGTTTATGTGCTTTTTGTTCTGATCCATAACAGGCGGGTGACACTGTGCACGCCCATAGATGATTTCAATATCGATAGTAATAGTGCCACCATTTTTGATAAGCTACCTAATTAACTCTTAATTTATGCAGTATGACATATGGACCGGGGATGACGCATGATAGCGCCACGTACGACCGGCGATCGATATTCAGCTACAGATTTCATGCAGTATGCCTCCACTCTCTTTGATCGAGTAGCCTATCCCGATTTATTTAGGATCCCTGTCCATAATCTGAAAAGTTTTTCTGGTTTTGTTATTTCTTGCATCCAAAACTGTTCTGCAAAGTATAAAAACAAAAAAGCCATAATTGAATGCTGATCAAATTGAATATATAGTTCTGATTTTCAGGACTAATTCCAATTGCCTTCTGTACTAAAATAATCACTCAAGTGTGAAATTTTATTCTCAAGATCTTGCACATATGAGGTGAGCCTGCACATATGAGGTGAGCCTGCTATATGTGATCCAATACGAAGTGCAGTGACATAATCGGGTCTCAATTGAGGCAGGGATCATCTTCCAGTGGGCTTGAGTTCAGTAGTTCAAAATTCCATGAAGAGGGAAATCAAACAAAACAAACACACTGCCAGCCACATATACACTCATGCAGATCACCAGAGGCAGCACGTGCACCCGGGGGTTTGCAAAAAATTAAAACAAAATCAGCCTCTTTTTACTTAGAGGGTCCCCCGCACCTCGTACGCACCCCGAGGCCCCCCAGGTCTGGATGCGCCCCAGCATATGCACACACACACACACCAGTGGCGTACCGAGGCAATAGATCCAGAGGGGGGAAAATCCCAAGTCGTTCCACCAAAGGGGGAAAACAATCTAGGTTGGCCCGGTCATTTCCTCCAACAAATTCTGAATGGGACCAAAGGTGAGTGAAAATGTTCCCTTTTCATTAATTTGGCTCAAATTTAGACGCACTAAAACTGGTCAAAATTCTCCAAGACATTTTGTCCCACTTTTGGAGCCAAAGGGAACCCCCAGCCCAGTCATTATGCCACTGATGCGCACAAGCACACACCATGGCCCTTTTCTAACATCGCTACTACTTGTAATCCCTATTAAAAATGCAAAAAATAAAATTCATAAGAGGGCTATAATGGCTGTTATTGGTGATCAAGCTATCTCCTTGAAATAATAGGTGTGTGTATACACCCATAATTCGCCAGAGAAGATACATAAAAGTAAATAATGACATACAATCTTTTTGAGAACAGAATTGTCAAATATGCCCATGGAAGGCGTGTTTTATCGTAAATTGATACATTCCTACACAAGACACCTTCTCCTTGTGGCCTTTAGCCATCAGAATGGGTTTATAAAAAGTATGGCATAAACAAAATATTCAGGCTGTATGAAATACTTACCCAGTACAGTTTAATCAAGGGTGGATTTAGATCTAGAGGGTTGAAGGAACATTGGCCTCCCCTTTTGGTGATCTAAAATGCTATATAGGCCTATATTATGGTTTGAGAAAAAATCTGGTCTCCCCTTTTGCAAAGCTGGAGATGAATCAAAGTACCACCCCTCCCCCTTTTGCTGAGGATCCTGTATCTACCTAACCACCACCCCCTTGCGAATCACAAAACTCAAAAATTAATTTGAAATTAGAAATACCTACACGTCCTACCAAAGGGTAATTTTTAACCTGTGTGAGCTAATAGTTTGATGCAATCAACATTTTTGTCTACAACTGCAGCTTGGCCATACCGATGACTAATACTAACCTCTGGCTCTGCAAATGAAGCAGTAATCTGCCATGAACCAGTACGCTGTTTAATCCTTGAATCACATTTACATTGATTGCAGGATTTGCCCTCATACATTCACACAGGGTAATCCAGTAACCTAACAGATCATAGCTAACATTGAATGCCCATACCTCTCAAGGGGGTGAAACGCATTCAAAACCAGTCGTCCGTCTGGGCTCTGACATTTTGACTATTGCACCCACGGAATAATTATCAGTTTGGGTTCTTGTATCACACATAATGATCCAATCGATACAACAATCCGCCAAAATTTATCAGTTGTTGGATGTTGGGTGCTAGTGGGTGGTTCAATTTTTTTGTCCTACCCATGGCCACACAACGATGAAATGACACCATCAGTCGTCTTGATTTACAAATAAACCGCCTCAATGAATACATCTTTTTCACCTAAGCGCGCATTGCATTATGAAAAAAAGAGTCTCTGAGCACATGATCCAGGTAAAACTATTTTTACAACCTTGCCACCTCTAACACATACATTAATTTGATCACTACGATTAAGTGTATACATGGTATATGCAAAATCGGCACCCACAGGTTGTGGAAGAAGCGGAGGCAGCCATTGCTTCTATTGTTGGTACTCTAGGTTTTCTCTTCTTTGTGGTCGCAAAACATGCGAGACGGTGAATTTCTAAAGGATTATGTGTAACGTTTTTGCCTCTATCTCTATAGAACCTCTTTGGCCATACTGGTCACATTCTTGTGGTGATAAAGAAACAGCCACATGCATTTCTTAGATAGCTTTTGATGATATATAACACAAACCAAAATATGTATCCAAATACAGCAAATGTATCTATCTTTGGGATTTGAAATAAATATCATGGGAAATCTGAACTTCTAATTCAGGTCTAGAAATGTGGGGTTGGAAAATTCAGGTAGTCCTTGAGTAGAGCTTGGATGTTTTTGTTCTTTACAATACCAGCTCGCTCTTTATATGGAGTACCAGTCACTGGCATCAGTTACGTGGTAGACGCTGACATCTACTACTGTATGGGACAAATAGATGCTCTAACATTACTTTGCCTTTGACCCTCAAAAGACAGTAAGAATTCTGGACCTGCACAGAAACTTCCGTCTATTGGGGAGTTGTTTCTTTCTTCTAATATTCTAAACCCCAGAGACAGCCTGAACAAGGGGGTTGCCAAGGGGTTGAAACCCATTAAAACCAGTCGTCCCGGCTGGGCGCTGACATTTTGAATATTGCTGTCACAGAATAATTAGTAGTTTGGGTTCTAGTATACCCCCATAATGTCAATTCGATACAAACAATCCGCCCAAAATATCAAGTTGTTGGATGTTGGGCTGCTATTGGGTGGTTAAATTTTGTCCTAACCCATGGCCACACCAACGAATGAAATGACACATCATCGTCTTGATTTAAATAAACCAGCCATCAATTAATACATCTTTCACCTAAGCGGCAGGCATTGCATTATGAGAAAAAAGAGTATCTGAGCACAATGATCCAGGTACAGTATTATTACACCTGGCCCCTCTAACAACATACATTAATGTTGGTATCACTACCGATTAGTGAATATGAAAAGCGGCACCCACATTATGTGGAAGAAGCGGAGCAGCCATGCTTTCTATTGTTGGTATCTATGTTTTCTTTGTGTCGGCAACGGCAAAACATCGAGACGGTGAATTTCTAGTTACGTAACGTTTTGCCTGTCTATCTATCTAGAACCCTTTTGGGGGTTTCACCCCTCCCCCCCTCAATTCACGAAAGAGGGAAAAAGGTCCACTTTTTGCCCACTTTGTGATAAAAAGGTTCAAAATTAATACATTTGGGGGGACAAGAAAGTCCACTTTTTTGGCGATGTTCAAAAAAGTAAAAAAATTGTCCATTTTTTGAAGGCTTGTACCTACCTGTTACCCCCCCCCCCCCACCCATCCTGCGTACGGCCCGAGGGATCCATATCAAATGAATACAGGTATAAAAATTAAGGCTGGTGCTCTCAAACCAAGGGGCATCCGGTGACTGAATGTGCAAAACTGGAATAGGGGTCCTTGGGTAATTTGGGTAAGAGAAAAGCCAAAAATTGCTTTAAATTAAGTGTTACTTTGTGATAAATTTGCTACATTTCAGAAAATGTGGTCTTCAAGGTGACATTTGGTCAAAATGTCTAAAAATGGATGTATTATGTGACAAATTACTACATTTGTGATGTGTCCTTTCAGATGTACATTTGGCAAAATGTTCTAAAAAGTGGAGGTCTATGAGTGTGAAGTTTCACATTTAAACACAAAAATGGAGTTTTGGGGTGACAGTGGTAAAATGTTCAAGGAGTCTTTGAGTGACAACGATGCGGAATGGAGGTCTTAAAAGCCTTACATATGTATCAACTCCAAATGGTAGTCCCCAGTCTTATGCTACTGGTCTTTTTTGGTAAAATCACCCCTATAATGGCAGTGGCAAAATAGTAAATATGCATGCATGACCCCATTTTCAACAGACTACCATTTTCAAATCATTTCAAATTTCCAATCCCTTTGTAGCTCCCTGACGTGGAACTTCCACAGGGCCTAGGGTGTGAGAGTAGAAATACCCATTTTAAACTGGTGCCACATCCACAGTGGTGTAATTTTTTTGAGTGCATATCCAATGGGGTTAAAGTGAGTACATATTTCATGTGGTAGAAAAATTGATGAGTGAAAAATCATAATGACAGAGGAGGAGAACATTGAATGACTTGTGCAGAAGCGAAATGAAAAGTCAATGTTGGCCTTCTTGGCTGATCATAGGGATGGCATACCTGCAGGGTTGCCACAAGTCAAAGAGCTTTAAAGGCTGTGGACTTTTCAAAGTCAGAGAATATTTTAGGATATCTTTGGGGAAAAACCCAAAGATCCAGCTTTAAAGGTGCAACAAGAGATTTTTGGGCTCCCATGTATTGCGTCATATGTAGTGATTTCGTATAGATAAGACCCCCAATAGATTTCTTACCTTGTCTTTGGTTACAGAAATGCCTTGAAAGTGAAAACAAACGGCGATTTTCATTTGCTTAATTTCAATATAAAACAGACTGAATTTCATATTTGCTCCTATATGAAATTAGAAATTCACAATTTTTGTACCAAAGAAATACTTTTCAGCTTAATCCTTTCACATAGGGACATTTTGATAAAAGGCTTTACATTGGTGCAAAAATCAGAATTTACATATTTTTTCGGGACACCTGTTATGTGAAATCTCTCGTTGCACCTTTAAGGGACACAGGATTTTCCGAGGATACCAATTTCTTAATTAGTTGCAAACCAACTTCCAAGAATGTTTATTAGAGAAACAAGTAGTAAAGAAAACCATTAAAGGTGCCCCTTCACCAATTACAACATATATTTTCTGTTTCTTATGGAAAGCCATCCCAAACATATCTTTATTCTAAAATTTCCTTTTAATTGGATACCATTTTTAATGTGAGCAGTAATTACAATAGCCCTTAGGTTACTGTACAAATATATTGTTCAGTAATCAGTCGGTACCCCTTTAAACCAAAAACTTCCAAATCTGCCTCAAGTCTGAATAAAGTATTAGTCCAGCTAAACACAACTAACCTATAGAGGGCAGTATAATGCAGTTCTATTCTGTTCAATTGTGCTTTTCATTCTCTCTTGTATGTGTGTCCCATTTAACTGTGTTACTGCCCTCGTGTGATATTGCATAATCAAATATCATTTACCGAGCATGCTCTGTGCATGTGTCTGCGACAGACTGCCAAGCAGGGATAAGTCTGGGGATGGATGTCTTAATGGGAGTTGTCTGAATGAGCAGCCGAGCCTGGTGAGCAGACAAGAACATCATCACATACCTATGTCTTGCAATGTTCTACTCGTTCACACCAAATACAAAGATTCTGAAATTGAAAATAAAATGTTCTAATTCCCACTCAATTATGGTACTCTTACTTTTAGACATTGCTTATACAGAATATCCCAGAAGTTCGAATTTTTATTTGAAAAATCTTGTTCTTCATTTACGTACCCTATTATAATAGCCCTATTATAATAAGAATAACCTGAAGCGACTCATTTCATATCATTATCGCGTTCTCTTCACGAGATAAACTGATTTTAGAACCGGTGAAGGGGCACTGTAGCATACTTGGAATGTGGGTGCAAAAAGTATTACATTATCATTTCAGTTTAAAATGCTACAATTATGATTATTCAAAGGTTAAAAAAAAAATAATGATTTTCATCTTAATGAAATACTGAAAAATATATTGAATGAGGGTTGGACTAGGGTGGTTTTAGTGCATCTTGGATCCCTATTGTTTTTAAAGTTAAGACTAGCACTGATATAAAACACATATCTACAGTTACATGAGGCATGACTCCGGTGCTTATTACATGTTTTTGTGTGGAGATCTTCTCTTGAAAACATTTTTAAAGCCTTTTTTTAATTTGGTATTTTTGGAAATTTCTTAATTTATTTTAAGAATGAGTAGTGATGAGAAAGGGAAACAATATTTCACACAGGAGGTCTCTGGTCTACCAAGACCACTTGATGAATTGTGGTTGTTTGTATTGTTCTGTTTATGTTTATGTTCATTGTATGGCTTTTTACCTCTTTTGTGCATTGTGATTAACAGATTACTTTCCAAATGCCCAAGTTTGATTTCAATTTAAAGCTTTCAAATCAAAATTAATGTTTTTATGAGATGATCAACACAAACAAAAACATGATGAGGAGCATCTGATGTGTTTTAATATGAATGCTACTCTTAGTTCTCACAACCTGAGATCAATGATGTACTCAAATCTACCCTAGCTAGTAATTACCAAAGAGTCAAAATAACTCTTTAATAGGTTGTGACAAATTGATTTTAGCTGATACCATAAAGCATCAGAATTTATATTCAGAACTAAGTTATTAGAAAAAAAGTGAAGACCCATTTTGTAGGAACACAGACAATAAGTACATATTTTCGGTGTGATTTTATGCCATAGAAACATGAAGATTTTGTAGATATTATTATAAATAGTCTTTTTTCTAAGTTATAATTAACAAAGATATTTCACCAAATGACAAACTGACTTATTTCAACATTTTTATTGTATTCCAGATAGGACTCACAAAAGGATTGTGGTCTAGGACTATATTTCCACTTTTTAACTTTATTTAAAAAAATACTTTACTGACCCAAGTATAGTCCCATTGCGGATTATAATCCCACCCCTGGTTTTAGAAAGAATCTAAAGAAAAGCAGAAAATCCTATTATTATCTCATCATAAATTCTTTAAAGGTGCAACGAGAGATTTCACATATCAGGTGTCCCTAAAAAAATCGAAAGTACTGATTTTTGCACTGATGTAAAGTTTTCCATCACAAATATTCCCATCTGAAAGATTAAACTGAGAAATGTATCTTTGGAACAAAAATTTCAGCCTATGTTTTAAATTGAAATTTAAGTAAATCAAAATCACCTTTTTTCTCTCTTTTAAGACATTTCTGTAGCCAAATACAAGGTAAGAATTCTTTTGAGTGTGTAATCTATATGAAATTACTATTAGGACACAATATTTGGGTGCCTCAAAATCTCTTGTTGCACCTAAGGCAATAGATTACATGAAACTTTTTACAATCATTACCGTTTGGTAGTATCTTGAGATTTTTCTTTACAAAATTAATTACGGCTTATGCTTCAGTTTATCTACAGGTCTTTGTTGATCACACACCTCTTTTGACACATGAAAATATCTGTGAGTTTAGCTCTAGAAAAATGACATTTTGATGCTCATGTGTTTTATGTTAGGATGCAGATCCCATTATAATACCACCCCCTAAATTCAAGCTAATTTCAAGGTAAAAACAATTGTGACTATACTACGGTCAGTAAAGTATTGTTATATTTTTGTGGAATCTGAAGCAGAAACAGAGTACCTCCTCAGCTATTCAGGTACACAGGTACTCTGCTACATATACCAGCTGTCTTGTACACAAAACTTTCTCTCAAAGAAGCTCAAAGAGAGACCCAAGTTTTGGATTGTCAATTACTCTTTTCTAATAATTTTCAAGCTTGATAATTAGTGATATTTGAATTGAACATCTCTTAAAACCTCTATATGCCATATAAAGCCAGTCATAATAGTGAACTGAAAGCAAGAATCTAAAATTTGAACAACTTCTGCACATTATGGTGTAGAATGAGGTGTGAGCAGTGAAGCTTTCAAAGTTGCACGTTACAAAATTGCATCTTTTTCAATTTGAAATACAACTATAATCTACAGGTGAAATAAGCTCTTTGACTATGTAGTAAAGTTAAATATACTAATATAAAAACAATGAAAATTCAAAACTTGACCAAACACAAGGGTACATACCTACACAACTAATTTTCGTAATAGAAGAACTTTGGAGTATCAATCAAGTTGCAATGGGGTACCTATTCTATAGAGGTGGTACCAATCAGGACCACAAAGTGGGGTCAGTATGGGCAAGTATTTTTTGAAGCTCTGTGTAGTTGTACTGGTAAAGGTTGTACAAATTTGTTAATAATATGTTGTAGTATTGGAGGAGGGGGTTTCAAACAAAAGTGACCTAGAAATACCACTACTAATATGGGCTACATTTTTCAGCTTCTGGTATTACATGAAGGGATTGTATATGAATTATATATTTTAGACTAAAATCTTGTGCACAGCATAGGTTCATCAAAATTGGAGCACATACCCCTCTGGATCACACCAGTAAATAACGTGAGAAACCGGTAAGTCCAGTCCCCACGCAAAATGAAGGGTTTTTTTTTGGTGACCCTCGCCTAAAGTATACCTTAAAACTGAGAGAAAATGGCGAGATCTGGGTTGCAAATCATGGTTGCTATCAATATTAAGTATAAAAATCTGTAGAATATCAACAAAGGTTGTCATTGATATGTTATTTGATCCGACAATTTTATCCAACTTTTTTGAACCCGTTTTTTTTCTTACAGGGAACACCTGACTGAAAAAAGTTGGCTGTGACCTCCAGGACCCACGGTGCATGCTAAGTCTTGCGTCCAGTCGACTCGAAAACTTTTGGGGATACTTACCCTAATTTTCATGATTGATTGGGTAGGAAGATATGATGAATCTTCAAGCGAAGTTTAGCTTCAAGGTTGAGGATCTTACATTGAGGAGAAAATGACGTTTTCATCTCCTCGCCCATTTTGTACAGGAACGAATGGGAGCAGCATTTGTGAAACCTATACGAGCGGTTTGCTGTATAAGAGACAGCGAAAATAGTTCGGGACCTCCACCTGACTCGGTAAGTTCAATTTGATTTGTCAACTTGTTTTCAAAACATTGGGATACTAAAGCGTCCACTGGCCTGTGTTGTTATGCAGAGGGGGGGGGGGGGGGGGTCAGCGGAGGAGAACTGCTCGAGAGGCAAGATAGGTAAGTGTGAATGGAGCTGTAAAACACTGTAGGCTGGCTCGTTGTTAATTGCGGAATGTAAAATGAACGAGTCTAAGGTGCCCAAAAAATTCAGCGTCTGGCTTGCGGGCAAGTTTTAGCGAGTAACTAGCCACAATTAAATGGAATAACAGGTAAGCATGACAACTTTTTGATGTACATGCCGGGTTTTTACAATGATGGCAGCTCTTCTTATATCCAGAAAGTGAAGCTTTTTTGAAAATTAATATTTGACCTAAGTGTTTTTGTCAGATATAATAGGACTTGGTCTGACATTCTTACAAGCCGCCCCCTACCCGAGTAAACCCCCTCCACGAGTAAACCCCCTCCCGAATAAGCCCCCTTCCTTTCCCTTATCAAGCCAGGTGATATAAGCAGCAAAGAGTAAGTTATTTTTATGTCTGATATATGCTTTAAAGCAATGGAAAACAAAATGTTTTTTGGCTGAGCGCTATCTAAGAATCTTCAGTAGATAGCAGCTATGCATATTTTAGGACAATACTATTTGTTGCTTCCACTTAATTAAAAAAAAAGGGAAAATTATTATCATGAATGATCACAACATGTGAAGGATGTTTCAAGTAGACAAGAATGCATTAATTACAAATCTGAGTCTCTATAGGATTCACACCAGTAAATAACGTGAGAAACCGGTAAGTCAAGCCCCCACTGAAAATGAGTTTTTTTTTTTGGTGACCCACGCTTAAGTCTACCTTAAAACCTGAGAGAAATGGCGAGATCGGGGTTGCAAAATCATGGTTGGATCATATTAGTTATAAAATCTGTAGGAATCAAAAAAAGGGTTGTCATGATATGTTGTTTTGATCCGACAAACCAATTGTAAAACCGTATTCGTACAGGGACAACGACTGAAAAAGTGCTGTGAACTCCAGGACCCACGGTGCATGCTAGTCTTGGCAGGGTCCAGTCGCTCGAAAATTTGGGGATAAACTACCTAATTTCATTGAATTGATTGGGTAGGAGATATGCTGATCTTAAAGCAGAATGTTAGCTCCCTAGTCGAGATTTTTTCCATGAGGCAAAAGACGTTTTAACTCGCCCATTTTGTACAGGAAACGAATGGGAGCAGCATTAGTGTGTGAAAAACCCTCTAACCAAACTTGTAGACCCACAAGTTGAGTAATTACAAATCTCAAGTTTTACTGTGAGTCATGTGGGGGACAAAGTCAAAAACTCATTCAGTTACATTCAGTCTACCTTCAGCAATATATCATAAATAATAGATTCCAGGTTTGAAAAACGTCAAAATTACCGGGGGCCTGTAAAGGCTAAACTTGTCCAAAATGGCTGAGTTTGCAAGGTTTTGCAGAAATAACCTGGACGGGCGTGCGCCCCCTCCCAGATCGCGCCTGGATTATCAGCAACCAAGTCCCCAGAAGTCAATATTCAGGGAAAATGTATAAGGGGAATAAATTGTAAGTAAAAATAAAAGAAATTACCTCTCCCTTTGAAAAAAGAAATGAAACACATCCAAAAAGTGAGTTGATAGTGATGGCCAAGTTTCTCAAGTTCACATGCGCCCTGAAAATAGAGGGAAAAAAGTTTGCAAGGGACATTGATATGTGGGTCTTAAGGGTTTTAATGCTTCACAATTAAATGTTACTCAAAACAATTTTATTTATATTTTGACCAAAGATTTTTGTGATTTATATCTCACTAAAAATATTAAAAATTAGGGTTATGAATGAAAAGAAACAAATATAAGTTTGTGGGGAAACGGGGTGGTGCATGGGTGTGATGGATACACTCTCTTAAAACTAAAGAGTGAAAAACCACTCTAAAAGAGTGAAATCTCACTCCAAAAAAGTGCCATCTGAGTGACGCATCTTTTTTAAAGAGTGAATCTACTTCTACTCTAAATAAGAGTGAAAAAAAACTCTAAGCAAGTGAAGTGATCACTCCTTTTAGAGTGAACTGTCACCTTTTAGAGCTGTGGTGTAAAGCGTGAACTAGCCAATTCACTCCTTTTGGAGTTTGTGATCTTTGTGAATTTTGTTGTTATTTGGTGAGTATATGTATGTGTAAAGGTATCATCCCTAGCATCGTGACATGGATGAATGGGTTGGTACATTTACTGCCCCCACTTTGCCCGAATACACGACTCAGAATTTAGCAGCCTTTAACGGATAAAGCACAGTACTCACACTGCACTTTATTCCGTAAAGGCCTTCTGAATTCTGAGTCCGCAGGCAAAGTGGGGTCAGTAAATGTACCAACCCTGAATATTGTGGCGCATCATTGGCATGATTCAGTGTGACATTGCATCGATTGTGGCATGCATGATCATGCATGCATGCCCGTTACATGCATGAGTGCGTTTCGTACATCCCAGCCTGCCTAGCCTGGCGCAGAACTACCCGTATACGAAGTGATATTACAGTAATAACATTTAATGCATATCTCACACTTTGTCTGTAAATGCGATGAACTGTGACCTCGGCGACACATACCAATATACTCACCCCGTAAAGATCTTCTATGATTTTCTTTTCCTTCACATTCAATTTTCAACTGTCGTCAAGCATTTGCTTGACGGTCTCTCGCCTACGTCCGCCATGTTTGTCGAAAATAATCGTGCGATTTTTGCACGGTTCTGCTTGGCTATTAAGTTTCACTCAACGCTCCGAAAAAGAGTATTTTCTCACTCATTTTAGAGCTAAAAGCCGTTCGATAAGTGTTCAGCGTGGGGGATTTTGAGCCATTTTCACCCCTTACTATAACAATGGGTCATTTTTCCACCATGCTACTATATTGATGGTCAGTTTTTGAGGGTCATTGCTACTATATAAATGGGTCAATTTTTCCAATTTTTGGTCGCAATTTACTATGAAATGGTCAAGTTTTCTGATTTTCGTAATCCCAATGAAAATGGTTGATTTGTCCGAATTTGGAAATGTTACTAATGAAAATGGGCCGATTTTTGCGAAATACTATGAAAATGGTGGCGAAAATTTCAAAGCCAACTATAGAAATGGGTTGAAATTTCGGGACCAACTATATAAATGGGTCATATTTTTGTACAATTTGGTCACTATAAACATGGGTTGATTTTTTTAACCGGCGTATGCACACCTGTACCCAATTTTGGGTCGAGTACCCCCCCCCCCCGGGTGCAAAAGAGGAGGCAAGATTTTGTTATTGACAGCCTTGCAAAAGGGGGAGGGGGAAGATATTTTGGGGCTGGCTTTCAACTGCCCTATAGACTTGAAAAACATACTATATAAGACTTTTTTTTATTATGGAGGGGAATACGATCTTTTCAGCCCCACCTTATCCACCCTTATATCGCTCTCATTGGGTGCCTACAATAATCACTTCAAAGGAATTAAATTTAACTTTCGAATTAAAATAGACAATTTCACTCCTTTTTTTCACTCACTTAGAATGAATATCACTCTTTTAACAAATGCGAATCACCTTCTTCAGCATTTAGAGTAATAAATTTCATTCTATTTCCACCTTTTAAGAGGGAAATTTGCACTAATATTAGGAAGAGTAAAATTTCACTCTATTGGATTACTTTGTTGTGCATACTCTTCAAAATGGTGATATTGAGTGGTATTTATTCTTCAAAATAATTGAATTTCAAACATTTGAATGAAATAAAGTGAAATTTCAGTTGAAGAGACACACAAGAACATTTAAAGAAATATGTGCCCAATATTTTGTTAAACCAGGTTTCATGCATATCCTGTGAATCTATAAAAGAGATGCAAAAGCTTATCAAGATAGGAGCACTTGTTATTTTTCACTCTTATAGAGTGATTTCTGCTCTTTTTGGAATTATTTTTTCTCTGAAATCAGTGAAAATTACTCTGAAAGAGTGAAATTCACTGAAAAAAGCTGCCCCTTTGTGAACTTTTGAAGAGTGAGTTTGGGCTCTTTTACATTTTAGAGAGCTTTAGGATGTTTACCAACGTATTAAATAAAACCTGAAGTGAATAAGCCAAAAATACATCTTTATCTAATAAAAGGTGATTTAGTGTTTTCTGTCATATCTGATAGGACACTGCATCAGGCAAGTTCAAATCTTGTTTTATCCAATAACCTCTGAAAAACTCTCAGTAGTAGGCTCAGGCATTCTACAACCAATCACATGTAAATTTCAGGAATTTATTAATCCTCAGAAAATCTCCTTGTGTCCCTTTAACATCCACTGTTATAAAAAGTGAATTCCATGCTATTGCACTCATTCACTCTTTTCAAAGAGTGAATTGCACATCTCAAGAGTATAACTGAAACACTGAGAATTAAGAATGGTTTCATGGATGGAAGCTGCACAGAAAGTGTTTTTTTTTTGACAGGTAACTTGGTTTTGGATTCAAGTATATCAAATGTATTCATCCAATTACCCAAATTTGTCTGTTAAAATTCATTAACAGCATTAATAAGTTTAATTTTGTCTTTAATCATATATTTCCACATTTTGTTACAAAAACAACTTATTGTGCTAGAGGCATGATAGGTCTTGTAAGTGATGTCCATCATTTTTTTCTTGAATTGATTTATTCATCTTATTCAAATCATAGTTTGAAAAAAGATACAAGGAGTCTGCTTGCAAAACCAATACAATATTCAAACATTTTGAGATAAGACTGTTTTTGGTTTACTACTGCTGGCTTAAAGTTGTGATACTACTTTTCAATATTCCAGTTAAGTGGTACCTATACCCCGTCCTCAGCCTCAACTCCACCACCCACCATCAAACCCAAGCTTTTGGTAATCATTAGAATGCTTGTATTTTTTCTATCTCAAAATATTGTCTGGCTACAAACATAAATATGAGTTGTTTATGGTTACTGGAAAATACATTTGGGGGCATTTCGTATCCACTCCTCGCTCCTCCCACCAACTTTTCCACATTAAAAAAATTGAGATTTTAATATCCATGTTGAACATGCCTAATATAGTTGTGTGCCTAATCTTATTACATGAAAATTCTATCCACTGTTTGAAGAATTTGCATAAATTTTGTATTTCTGTGTCCATAACTTACAGAAATTACAACACAGTGGCCTATGGAGCACCATGACACCAATATTGCTCATAACAATCAAAACGCACTGGTTAGAATATCAATGTCTGGGTTCATGAATGCCTCTTTAAATATCATAAACTTTATAAAGCATCAGTAAAAAAAATCACACAAACAAAGCAACACAATCAATAAAAGGAATGCCAAGCAACTTTACGATCAAGTTTCATAAAGGTCTTTTCTCATTTCAGAAAAAGTGCAAGTAGACAAAAACTGCGGATCTCAAACTTGTATGGAAACTGTGGATAACATTTTACTCTTCATTCCTTTTTAGAGAGCTTTTTAAAAGCTAATGAAAGACATGTAGTTGTAAATGTTATTGCTGACATAGCGAGAATGTAGGGGGGGATTTTTTTAGTCAATCAGCCAAGAAAGTAATTTGCTTTGAAACATGTCATTGAATCAGTCATTTCACTTCTCTGTACCAATTAGAATATTTTTTAGTGTGAGACAAGACGTGAACTTTCTTATGATTTGGTGAAAGTTGAAATGAAACATAATTTTTGGTAAACAAACCAAGAAACTATAGCTACAAAATCAGGTCCGAATGTAGTGAAATCCTATTAGTTAATGATTTATTACAGGTTAAACATTTGATGATGATGAATGTGGCAGATTTGAACACAAAGTATAAAACAAGTCTAGGTGAATCAGTTTTCTTTCTCTTTCACGTAGACGGCCCAAAACTTGCCAGTGCAGGAGACACAATTTTACCTACACGTTGGTTGCTTGAAATGAGTGAAATTATTTCATTCTATGTAAACAAAGTTTTGAACAGTTCATGTGTATTTTGAACTAAATTTGATTTAGGACAAACAATGGAAAATTCAAAGTTATTGCAGAAACATATTATTATGTTCCATTTGGTGCATGATTTTTTAAACATTTTGCTTAAGTCACTGCACTTAATCTAAGATTTCCACAGACTGTCATATAGACAACGATTGTGCTCAAATTTAATCCCTTGCATTTTTTCACATTACTTCCATGCAAAGTTAAACTAACCAATATTGCCTGGTGGGTTGCAAAATGACAGTCTGCTGTTCTGGATGTTGGCTGAGAATGCCTTCGAATTTCATTTAATAATTCGTAACATATGACATGTTTATTTACATGCTAGTTGAATACTGTGTAGCAAATATTTGTAGCAGCACTAACTTTTAACAGTAGTTTTTCATGATTTTTAAAACTTTTTGAATTTTTTAAGTTTTTCCTAAAAAAAAACCCTGTTTTACTGGCGAGCGGATCTTTCGAGTAGGGTCGTCGGCGGGGTGCGAATTTTTCTTTTTTATTTCTTATTCGTGGTGCTCAAAAATTGGCCTAAAGAGCCCCAAAATTCTGAAAAATCAAGAGAAAAAAAATGAAATTTTTTTACAATACCTTTTCTAAAAAAAAAATTGCCAAAATTTATAAATTTTTAGGCTAAAAAACAGTCTAATTTTAAAACAGGAATTTTGGAAAACTAAAAAAAAAATCTGCAAAACTGAAAAAATCAGGGTCGGTCGGGCCGTAAAACAGGGTTTTTTAATTTGTCGTCGCCTTAGCTCACATTAACCCCAATGTGACAAAATATTTGTCCATGCTTTTATCCCACAAAAAACACAAACAAACACTAAAAACCTCCGAATGTCTTGCTATTGAATAGTCCAGAGATACTGCTGACCTCATAGGCAGTATCTTATCTATACTGATTTTAGCCACACATTTTGACCATTAACTCACAATACTGAAAGCTGTTAATTTTCAAAATAAACAGGCAACTTAATTTCAAGTTTTAAGCATAACAATTCCTTTTAATGCACTATAATAAACATAATTGTGTATGTGTGGTGACAACTTAAGACTTTAACCATTTGTGTACCATTAATAATACTAATTTTCTTTTTCTTCCATGGAACAGTCCGGCTCTATAGTCAATAATTTGCCAAAAGGGTGATGAATAGTGTGATTTTAGTCTAATTTTTCAAGAAAAAATATGCTTTCTTATCAACTTTAGCAGAATTGGTGAAGAATAATTCCAATGTCATCACTTTGGTTCTTTGTATCTTTGAAATGCACAGGGACTTATATTTATTCAAACTATAAATTTTGATTAAATTTCAAATATCATTCTATGAATAATTTTCATTTCCACTATATAAGTTACGTTCCAATAGAATTGGTATGACAAAATTTGCGAGTGTTTTCAAAATGACTTGATCGAATGTATGGATGATGGCTAATATGAGAATTTTCTTCCATTGAACTTAACGTTATTGACAGGTCATTTTGGGGGAAATTACCCTGCCATACTGAATCCATGCACGCTAACCTCAAATTAGGACCATCAACATTTATTGGGCAGATGATTTTGAATTTTTAAAAATGACATTCTTCTTCCCTCTTTAGTTGACGCAAATATTTGGGGGATCACGCCAACCCCCCACCCCCCCCCCTTCTTCCTTTACAAAATGTGGCTTGGTGAAGACTCTCCCATCCCCTTCCTCTGGCTAACTTTTAACAGTACATACCTCATAGGTATGTACTGTTTTGTACTTGAACAGACTTGCTCAAAACTGTTGACTCCTTAAAAGATTAAAAGTTGTGAAATTCTTAACAACAGACAAGAAAAAAACAAGTTAATTTCCCAAGTTGCAAAGTAACAGATGCCAGAGAAGGTAGAATTGTATATGTGGTTACAACTCAAAACTTTATTTTAACAACAAAGTTAACTTCCAAAGATATAAAATAAAACAGATGCCATATATGGTAGAATTGTGTATGTGCATGGTTACGACTCAAAACTTTAACATTGTTTGTACTGCACAAACAGTTAAATTTTGTGTGCAGAACCATGTAAGAAACAAAATGCACTGACTCTGAGTTCATGCATGTTGGTTAAAATGCTTTTGACTTGATATTTCATTCCATTTGTAACATAATAACATGTTATTTACATGCTAGATATTGCAGCACTACTCTCTTAAAACGAAAGAGTGAAAAACCACTCTAAAAGAGTGAAAATCGCACTCCAAAAAAGAGCCAGCTGAGTGACGCATCTTTTAGAGTGAGATCCACTCAAAATAAAGAGTGAACAAAATAACTCTAAGGAAGAGTGAACTGATAACTCCTTTTTAGAGTGAACTATTCACTCTTATAGAGTTGTGATTCTTTGTGAATTTTGTTTGTTTGGTGAGTATATTGTATGTGTAGGTCATAATTCATAGCATCGTGACATGAATGAATATTGTGGCGCATCATTGGCATGATTCAGTGAGACATGCATGATTGTGGCATGCATGACATGTATGATCATGACATGCATGTCCGTGACATGCATGATTGTGCGTTTCGTACATGTGTAAGCCTAGCCTGGCGCAGACTACCGTATGTACGGGTGATAATACAGTAAATGACATTTAATGCTTCTCCACACTTTGTCTGTAAATGCTATGAACTGTGACCGACACATACAATATACTCACCCGTGAAGATATCTATGATTTCTTCACTAATTTCAACTTCGTTCAACCGTTTGCTGACGGTCTCACTTAACTCGTCCGCCATGTTGTTCGAAAATAATCACGCGATTTGCGGCATTTCTGATTGGCTATTATTTCACTCCGAAAAAGAGTGAGCATTTTCTCACTCTTTTAGAACTAAAATCCAGTCGATAAGAGTTCAGAGTGGGCTTCACTCTGAAGAAGAGTGGCATTTTGAGCCACTCGTTAACAGAGTGAGCTCGGTTAACTGCGAGTTAAGGTGTCAGGTTGCATTTTCTCGCTCTTTTAGAGCTAAAAGCCACTCGATTAGAGTTAATTTAAAATTACTCGAAATTCAGAGTGATTTTTCACTCTTTCATTTTAAGAGAGTAATTTTAACACTTTTGAATGATATTTCATGGTTTTGATAAACCTACACATTAAACCCTAATGTACAGGACAAAATATATTTGCATGCTTTTAATTATTCTTACAAAAAGCACCAAATAAATAAATAAATAAATAAATAAAACCTGTAAATGTCTTGCTATTGAATAGTCCAGAAGATTCTGCTAACCTCAGTCATAGATATTAGCTTAGTCTACCTATACTGATTTTAGCAAATTTTAACTCTACCAAATAAACTGATGAAAGGCTGTTAAATTTTCGAAAATACACAAGCCAACTTAATTTCAAGTTTTAAAGCATGACAGTTCCATTGCATGTGATTATAATAAACATTATATTGTGTGATTTTAGTCATAATTTTCAAGAAAAAAATAACCTTTATAAACTTTAGAGAATAATTCAAATGTCATGCCTTTTTGTATCTTTGATGCACAGGGACTTATATTTATTCAAACTATAAATTCCATATAAATTTCAAATATCATTCTGAAAATGAATAGTTTTCCATTTTCACTGTAATAAAGTTATGTTCAAAGTTAATATGATATGACAAAAAATTGTGAGTGTTGCAAATGACTTGATCAAGTGCATGGATGATGGCTAACATGAGATTTTATTCCATTGAAGTCAAGTTATTTGATAGGTCATTTGGAGAAATTACCCCAGACTGAATACATTGGAGAAATTACCCCAGACTGAATACATGCAAGCTAACTTTAAATTAGGAACCAAAGTTATGTGGGGGACAGATTGATTTGAATTTTTAAAAAATGACATTCTTCCCTCTTAGTTGACTCAAATATTTGGTATCACCCCCCCCCTTCTTCCTTTAAAAAATGTGGCTTGGGGAAAGACTCTCCCATCCCCTTCCTCTGGCATAACTTTAACAGTACATACCTCATAGGCACTTACTGTTATGTACTTGAACAGACTTGCCCAAAACTTTGACTCCTTAAAAGATTAAAAGTTGTGAAATTCTTAACAACAGACAAGAAAAAACAAGTTAATTTCCCAAGTTGCAAAGTATAACAGATGCCAGAGAAGGTAGAATTGTATATGTGGTTACAACTCAAAACTTTATTTTCACAACAAACAAAGTTAACTTCCAAAGATGTAAAGTAAAACAGATGCCATGTATGGTAGAATTGTGTATGTGCATGGTTACGACTCAAAACTTTATGATTGTTTCTACTGCACGAACAGTTAAATTTTGTGTGCAAAACCATGTAAGAAACAGAATGGCTGACTCTGAGTTCATGCATGTGGCTAAAATGCTTTTGACTTGATATTTTATTCTATCTGTAACATAATGACATGTTATTTACATGCTAGATATTGCAGCACTAATTTTAACACTTTTGAACAGTATTTTATGGTTTTATAAACCTACACATTAAACCCTATATGGGAGAAAATATTTTTGAATGCTTTTAATTATTCCCACAAAAAGCACAAAAAAAAAATAAAAAATAAAAACCTCCTGAAAATGTCTTGCTATTGAATAGCCCAGAAGATACTGCTAACCTCATTGCCATTAACTTATTCTACCTATACTGATTTTAGCACATTTTGACAAATTTTAACTCTACAAAATACTGAAAGGCTGATAAATTTTCAAAACACACAAGCCAACTTGATTTCAAGTTTTAAACCATGACAGTTCCATTGCATGCCATTATAATAAACAGAACTATGAATAGTGTGATTTTAGTCATAATTTTCAAGAAAAAACAAGCTTTATAAACTTTAGAGAATAATTATGTCATGCCTTTTTGTATCTTTGATGCACAGGGACTTATATTTATTCAAACTATAAATTCCATATAAATTTCAAATATCATTCTGAAAATGAATAGTTTTCCATTTCCACTAAATAAAGTTATGTTCAAAGTTAATATGATATGACAAAACATTGTGAGTGTTGCAAATGACTTGATGGAGTGCATGGATTATGGCTAATGTGAGATTTTATTCCATTGAAGTTGAAGTTATTTGATAGGTCATTTAGCATGTTTAGGAATGCCCCAGACTGAATACATGCAAGCTAACCTCAAATTAGGAACCAAACAATATGTGCGAGACAGATTGATTTGAATTTTTAAAGCTTTTTAAAAATGACATTCTTCCCTCTTAGTTGACTCAAATATTTGGTATCACCCTCCCCTTCTTCCTTAAAAAATGTGGCTTGGGGGAATACTCTCCCATCCCCTTCCCCTGGCATAACTTTAACAGTGCATACCTCATATATGCACGTACTGTTATGTACATGAACAGACTTGCCCAAAACTTTGACTCCTTTAAAGATTAAAAGTTGTGAAATTCTTAACAGTAAGAAAAAAAGTTAAATTCCCAAGTTGCAAAGTATAACAGATGCCACAGAAGGTAGAATTGTATATGTGGTTACAACTCAAAACTTTATTTTCACAACAAACAAAGTTAACTTCCAAAGATGTAAAGTAAAACAGATGCCATATATGGTAGAATTGTGTATGTGCATGGTTATGACTCAAAACTTTAGCATTGTTTCTACTGCATGAACAGTTAAATTTTGTGTATAAACCATGTAAGAAACAAAATGACTAACTCTGAGTTCATGCATGTTGGTTAAAATGCTTCTGACTTGATATTTCATTCCATCTGTAACATAATGACATGTTATTTACATGCTAGATATTGCAGCACTAATTTTAACACTTTTGAACAGTATTTTATGGTTTTATAAACCTACACATTAAACCCTATATGGGACAAAATATTTGTGCATGCTTTTATTCTTAGAAAAAGCACCAAAAAAATGAATACAAAAATAAATAAAAACCTCCTGAAAATGTTTTGCTATTGAATAGTCCAGAAGGTACTGCTAACCTCCTACCTATACTGATTTTAGCATATTTTGACAAGTTTAACTCTACAAAATATACTGAAAAGCTGTTGAATTTTCAAAAATAAACAAGCCAACTTAATTTCAAGTTTTAAAGCATAACAGTTCCATTGTATAGCACTATAATAAACACAATTGTGTATGTGGTGACAACTTACGACTTTACATACCATTAAGAATACTCCTTTCTTCCATGGAACAGTCCAGCTCTATAGTCAATAATTTGCCAAAAGAGCAATGAATAGTGTGATTCTAGTCATAATTTTCAAGAAAAAAACTAAGCTTTCTTAATAAACTTTAGCAGAACCAGAATTGGTGGAGAATAATTCAAATGTCATCCCCTTTTTCTTTGTATCTTTGATGCATAGGCCTATATAGGGACTTCCATAAAAATTTTAAATATTATTCTGTGTGGAAATGAACAGTTTCCATTTCCACTGTATAAATTTATGTTCAACTTGTTAATATGATATGACAAAAAATGTCAAGTGTTGCAAAATGACCTGATCAATCAAGTGCATGAATGATATGGCCAACATGAGATTTTATTCCATTGAAGTTAAGGTGTTGGCATTATGATTTGGTTTCTAAGGAGTACGCGCAAGCCGACTTTAATAAACTCGGAGATGAGCAAGCGTGCATTCGTTTGCGATTTTAGCGTCGCAAAAATTCATGAGCGACTTTCCCCCTCTGCGTTTACGCGAATTTGTAAAGCGTTCGCAAAATCGCGTAGAACTCTGATGTTGCTATAGGACTTGTCTAAGAACGCGCCTGATTAATTACGCGTCTCACCTTTCACGCACCCATTTTTTGTTTTGCTGCGTGACATATAGGCGTAAAATAACGCGAGACGCATCGTCTCTAGTGAAGACGGAAATTTCCCTCTAAAAATGTCCTTTTTCAACGATTTTCAGGAAAACTAATCCGGTGACACCATTTTTTTATTTCGGCATTTTCAAGTATGCAACTTAGACCTAAACATATGTGAAAATCAGAAAAACGTTCGGCCCCTTTGTTATCTTTTTGGGGCACTTTAGTATCGGTGCATCACATTTTCCCATAGAGTTGCGTGGTAAATAATGTAAAATTTTGAGCAAAAATGTACTTTTTGAAAGTCTTTTTTCTCAGAAACGATTATGGTAAGCCATATTTTTATTTCAGATTTGTTATCAGCACAATTGAATGTACTATCAAATTTTAAAAGAAATTCTTCAGCCCATTTAAATCATGATGCCAACACCTTAAAGTTATTGATAGGTCATTTGGGGAAATGCAGACTGAATACATGCAAGCTAACCTCAAACTAGGAACCCATCAATATTTATTTGGTATCACCCTCCCCTTCTTCTGAAAAAAAATGTGGGTTGGGGTAAGACTCTCCCATCCCCTTCCCCTGGCATAACTTTAACAATGGTCAATCCCTCATCTAGGTATAATGTTATGTACTTGAGCAGACTTGCCCAAAACTGTTGACTCTTAAAAAGATTAAAAGTTGTGAATTCTTAACAACAAACATGAAAAAAATCCAAGTTGCAAAGTATAACAGACGCTACGGAAGGTAGAATTGTACATGCATGTGGTTACAACTCAAAACTTTATTTTCACAGCAAACAACTTGAACATGTTGAAACAAGCAAAGTTTCCAAAGTTGTGACGTATAATGCACTTGTCAATTTCAATCCCGGCCCTGGGGGTCCCGGGACTAGCGGGGACTTAGCCGGGAATGTACATTTTGCACTCGTGACACCCCCGCCTTTGTCCCCGCTAA
>JAMKCH010046063.1:0-12310 GCA_023653785.1 Ophioderma brevispina | reverse complement strand
TAATTATTCCGAATAACTATTTGAATCAATGTATACGCCGCTGCCTCGGGCTGAGTCCTTGCAACATCACCGAGATAATTTACTTTCGGCACGTGGGATTCTGGAATCCCCAGCCCCGGATGACGTGATCGTGTGACGGGTTTTCCACTCTTGCCCCGGAATGAATGTCACATGGGGGAAGTTGTTGTTTCATCTCTTCCGCATCCCTACCGATTTCCCGTCCGGGAAAATCCTCCTACCGCGGCTAAGTGCGAATTTGTTTAATGCCGAAGAATTATCCCAAGGATAACTAATTATTGAACAAGACCCGATACCGCTAGTTGATAGCTTTTGATAGCATTCTCAATATTATTGTTTATGCACCGAGCGCAACCATACATGACACTTCACAATGGAAATAGGTCGGGTCATCTGTGTTCAACTAATCAAGGTTAGAGGTAGTGTTCTACGCTTAGGCTTTATTTATACTTTGGACTAATATTTTTGCCTTATTGGAATCTTTATGATTCATCAATTTTTGCCGACATTTGCCATCATAAGATTTAATGATAGTTTGTGTTTGTTTATGGCAAATTACATTTAAAAAGGTGGTTTTTTTTAACAAATCTGAAATTTCGCGATGGACCAACAAAATCGTGATAAACCCAAAATTCGCATTTTTCGCGTTTGCGCGATCGCGACAAAACTCCGGTGTTAAAAATTAATGACATTGGTATACCTCGCATACTAGGAAATTCATTTTACATTTTTCCTAAGGCAGCTTGAAACAAACTTTTGATTGGATGACAGCCACCCCATCACAGTGATAATTCTCAGTTCATTGACATGTAATGGATGATCTGACCCCCATGGTCTTGAGAGTACCATTATGTGTACCATGCCAATATAGCACAACCTATGAGTTACAATATGCTCAGTCAACCAAGGGCTCAGTCACAGTGGGTTGTACTTGGTACAATGCACCTACATGACCTGATCTTGTGTATTCTAGTATCATATATTATACACAAAACTCAGAGGGTGTGTTTTCTAAATACACTTGTGAATGAGCTATTGACTGTGCCATAGGAGTTGATACTTCATTGCCCCCTAGACTAGTTTGGGAACAAGCATTGTTTTAAAACTGTTTTTTTCCTGTAAGTTTTTGAATTTTGTAATCTTGGTGCAAATGGACTGTGGTTAAAATATTAGAATCTATTTGATTATAACTACCCACGGTGTTCCACATTGCTGAACATTCAATAACACAGAGGGGCACTCACCTATGAAACGGATATGGCTCTATAAAGTGGCGATTTTCAAATTGGTTATGCCTGAAACATAACTGTGGTTATATAATTCTCTAATACGAAGAGGGTTTCCTATTATCTCAAGTATTTACACTAACCTTTAAACTAACAATCCCTCGCTAAGCGATGGTTGTCTTTCTTAAATACTATTCTGTTTTTGTATTTTTTTTTTTCCTTAATTTTTCGATTTTCCTAGTGCCTGCCTTACAATTACTGAATGACTGCCACTGTGTTAGCAAGACTGCTGAGTTCTCAGGGAGCTGGAGTGACACTACACAAGGAAGAAAAAAACCGGTAGCAAACAAAATTGCCCATGTGCCAGCCGAAGAAAGTGGGAACTCATAACGCATGTTCCTTAGAAATTTTGAACATGAATTTGGATGAAGAGAAATACTTAAAGGTGGCGACTAGAGATTTTTGAGCCCCAAATATTGTGTCATACTAGTATTTTCATATAGATAGACACGTCAATAGAATTTTTTTAATCTGTATTTTGCTACAGAAACGTCTAAGAGAGAAAAAGGTGGATTTTGATTTGCTTATACTTCAATGTAAAACTAGGCTGAATTTTCGTATGTTGCTCCTATACAAAATTGAAAATCCCCATTGTGTATACCAAAGAAACATTTCTCAGCTTATCCTTTCAGATGGGCTATTTTTTATGGAAAGCTTTGCATCAGGGCAAAAATTCAGAGCTTTCGATTTTTTTAGGACACCTGTATGTAAACTCTAGTGCACCTTAAAGTGGGAAATTGTGCCATCTCAGAGAGGAATGTTGCCATCCCAGCTCCAGGGAAATGTTGATTATGTTCCAGGGAAATATACTATAATTCTTTTTTCAGGCCAGCCCATACACACTGTATTGGCGGGAAAAATGCTCATTTTTAGGTCATCCGATGCATTCAGAAAGACCTTATGTCAGCGTGTCTTGTGTCCGTCTGTGTGTGTGTCAAACATTTAGTATCCACTTTTTGATTGACACTTTTTCGACCTTACCTGTACCTTTTAGTGGGGCAGTGATGGATCAAGTTTCATACTTATGTGCTTATAACATTGAGACCAGGTCTTATGTGGGTACAGTTTAAAGGAGGTCAAAGGTCATTCGGGGTCCTTAAGTCATTTATTGCCTAGTATAAACCTTTCAGTTGGCACTTCAATGGATCAAGTTCATCTTGGGATGCTTATACATTGAGACAATGGATCTTAGGTGGGGTAACCAGGCAGATGGGAAGGTCAAAGTTCATTACAGTTTCATTAGGGTCATTATATTGATCTCTTATTCTTTGAACCACATAATCAGGCGACCTACTTGGGACTGCTTTCCCTATTTTTTTATTTGTGGGCAAGTATTCAGCATTTTGACCCCCCTTTTTTGGGCTTAGTTAGAAACACATTGTTAAATCGCATTGCTTGAATTCCACCACCTTTTCTGTTTAGTCATTGTTCAACTAGATTTTCCTTGAGAATAAGCTATCACAAATTTGAGTTGATTTTGTGGTTTTGTGTTTAGTGAGCACTTTGCTTGTTTCCTCCACATCCTGGGGCCATTGTGCTGTCATTTCTGTCCAGTGGCGTAACCATTGGCCCCCGGACACAAACAAATTGGGAAGTTGACAAAAAAAGGAAAAAAAAGGAGAAGAGAAAAGAGAAAGAAAAAGAGGGAAAGAGAGGAAGGGGGGAAAGAAGAGGAAGAAGAGAAAGGGAGGGAATGGTTGCTCTGGTCCCCCCTTTCAGAATTTTGACGACTGGAAAAAATATGGGTCTATATACCTGGCAGCGAGGCGAGCGCGGCGAGCCGGAAAATTTGCGCCCGAAAACAGGAAACCTTCTTGTTCTTATCAAGCAAGCAGAATAATTCACTGCCTACATACAAATCGGCTTAGGGCTCTTTGCACACGCTCTTAATTGGGCCTGCGAATTTTATAATGCTAATCCAAGTAAATTACTGACGAACCACAAAAAAGCAAGGGGTACTTGCACAATCTGATTTTATATTTTTTTTTGTGATTTTCCTATGTAGACAATCATTGATAGCGCCTTTAAAGGTCCCAGGAAATGAGATGGATAAACCTAGTCAAATCTTTACGGGCATTCCCGTTCCAATAAACAGGGCCACAAAAAAAATACATACCAGTGACATCATAGTTAAAACTATTGATTTTCAGTCAGTGCCATGAATATTCACACGCAGTCACCTGGAATTTTCTATACTCTGAAATCACTAGTCAACTAATGATTGTCATCACCAACCCAAATATGATGCTGGTGTCCTCTCCTCTTCTCGAATGTTTCTCGCCCTCCTGTAGACTTGACCAACCACATCACTTCTATTATGCCTTTCCTGGGACCTTTAATAGGAAGTTTGAGCGTATGTACTGGACGTCACATTCTCACATCAAACTTCACGGTGGCTGCCCAATTCCGAATCCATTAAATTGACTGTTTTTGGTACATTTAGATTTTTTGAAAGTCCGCTATCTGTCCACAATACCCTATCCCTTTTCAATCTGTTTTTTTGTATTTACATCTTTCTCTCTCTCATCTCTCTCTCCCTCTCTCTCTCTCCCTCCCTCTCTCCGTCTCGAGCTCGATATCGTCGATCTCTCTCGAATTCACTCCCAAAACAGCCTTTGCAACATCTTGACACTTTCATCAACACTTTTCCTGATTCACAGATTTATGTATTTTGTGTACTTTTCTTTTGTGTGATGTTTTTCCGAGTTCTTTGCAAGATTGTTGCACCTTATAAGAAAAATTTATTATAAATTGGTATCCAAACAACTGAAAATCCCAGCAGTGTATTGTAGGCATTAAGACTAATTTCAAAGAGGTAATTACTCAATATACTAATTTTCTTAAAAATGAAGATAAAAAAACAAAAAATAACATGCCGCGCCCATGCCCCCCCCAAAAAATGAAAACGAAAATGCCCAAATAGCACAAACCTAACGTGCTCTATGTGATTGGACAATTTAAAACATTTACTTCACATGTTTGTTTGTTTGTTTGTTTGTTTTTTTCTCTGAAGGTAAATACTACTGGTCAGTTCTACAGTTTCTTTCATCATGGTAAGCATCGTCATGGTGACAATAAAGAATATGAGTAAAAGAAAGCCATAATATTAGCAATTGATTTACCAGATATTATTTATAAGATACCTGCAATTTAGAAATTGTGTATAATAGAATAGGATTTTTTTTTTTTCAAAATAACTTGTCAAATCTATGTCAATTTTACTAAGACATTTTTGAAAAGTTTCCATGGGTCAAATGTAAATCAAATCAAATCACACTTGCCAAAAGAACCATCTTAGAGCAAAGGTTTGCCATGTTGTCTGTATTTAGAGATAACCGATATTTGTATCGGACATCGATCGGGGGCCGATTTTAGAAAATCGGATAGCCAATAGCCGCTGTACTGATGAAAGAAAGGGACAAGCAAAATAGGTTTTTTTACAGTTTTTAGTAGAACACGGAAACAAGCTGCTCAACCTTAACCTTAGCCCCAAAATTCCTCATGAACTTTAGCCAATGTGAACCGCACACAGATTTATTATTATAATCATCGTTGCCAATTCCTAAGTTTCTTATATCAATCGTTGGCCAATTATAAGTTTTAAAAATGGAACCCATTGCAATATGGGGCAATCATTGGATCGTATCGTGGATCGGCCGATACTATAAAAAGGATATTGGCCATCGGATCGGCCGAGGAAACCCTGGATCGGCCTATGTGGCTGCAGCTAGGGCCTAAAAAAATTGTTCGTTTGCCATAACAAAAGAAAAAATTAGGGTCTCAGCTGTTTTAGATTTTCTCAGTGTTTTACTCTAAAATGAATACATCATGCTACAAAAAATTTTTTTCAATGACATAGCAGAAAGAAGGTAAAGCAAATCAGTGTGTTGTGAGACATGTGGAAATGGATTCAAGAGAGTTGGCACAAAGATGAAAAGGGTTACCCCAAGCTTGGCAAGAGATTTTTGTGTGCGGAAGATGTGAAAAAAGAGCTGAAGGGATGGGGACCCTGGTGAAAAGTTATGTGCTGCCGGTGGAGTCGTGAAAGAGTTCTTGTACATTGGGGAAAGGGAAATTTAATGGCTGGTGGTTTGAGACGTGACAGCTAGATAGGGTGAAGTTAAGGAATGTGGGGAGTTGCTACATTGAAAGTTTCATTGATGAGATCAGTGGTGCTGTACCGGAGTCGGAGAGACATGGTGTCTGAGCAAAATGCATGGGATTTTGAGACCAGATTGAGAGAGCAATGTTATAGCGATTTTGGTGTTAAGTTGAGGCTAGTAAGAAAATGAGGACTTGATGCAGATGTTGGGTTTGAAAGAGTATGAACCGGTTGGTGAAGCGTGTCAAGTGCAAGGTTGGCAATACTGCTCACCGGCCCACCCATCATCTGCCTGTTTAATCCAAAATAGTCTGTACAATATATGGCGACATACTTTGTCTGTCAGATTATATACATGTAGTGTGTCTTGCCTTAATTCCAGTGTGCTGGTGTTGCCTCATCGTTGAGTGGGCTGAAACTGAAGAAGCTGTTCAGTTTAAGACCGATACCACCTACCATACAAGAATGCTACATTTACATCACATCTGAATCAACAGTACAGTCATCATGCTGGTTAATTACTGTTAATACTTGCAGTTTACTCTAAGCAAACATCTTGATTCAAATTTGACCATATTTCTTTTTGCACAACAAAGATTAGCATACATACAGGCTATACCAGGATGTGTTCTACAAGTTCAAGATGTAGTAGAAAATTTGTGTATACCTGCCATTGCACACAAAAAACATCTGTTACTAGACTCATTATTAACCAATGGCCCTACCTGCCATCTATTTGGCATATAATAAGCACTAAGTTTTTTTGATTGGTTAACTTGGAAGTATTATGTAATGGCGTCAAATCAAATCTGTCAACAAGGTGGTTATGGTTTACCCAGAATATAGAAGCACTCTTTGATTGGTTACTCATCGGTAGCTGGTCCAGGTAGAACTAAAAAGATCTACCTACAAGGCCATCGGCTCTGGAGAGCAATGGGGGCCATCCAGCACTTGACGTCAGGAAAGGGATCCGGTCAATACGCTCTTCGCTCCAGTAAATCCTCACACCGCAGTATTGGCGTCTTAATGTGAGGTGAATCCGGCCACCCTGTTAGCGTGGACAAAACCAGATTTAAAACTTGGTTTTTACTACTATTACTATACTGCCCATCACAATGTAATACAAAATAGCTGATTTTTTACATATTGTATGATCTTCTCTTTTTAGATGACCTCGTAACACACGTGAAGAAGAAAGTGCATTGGAAACTCACAGCTCTGGAGCATTTCCTGGAAGATAAAGGTATGACTTTCATCAGGTAAAATATCATCATACATGCTTCCCCTTCTGATAAACGCTGCCTTTTTTATGTCCCTGCAGGGAATTGTGCAGGAGGCCACATACTAAACCCCGTGTTGTATGTATGTGTGTATGTTAAAGTTTTGCTTAACCTTTTCAAATGCTTGTGCATGAACACCTCAACTCCAATTGCCGTGCATGGACACCTTAAACTCCAATTGCCACCAGTAATGCTCGTTCTGCCAGTATGCCAGTATGCTAGTATGTACTGTGTGGAAGTAGCCATTGTTGATGTCGTTAAGCTTGTTCAACAACTACCCTTTTCATGTGTGGAGCACTGGACATTTCCAGACAGCACTGGTTATGCATGGTTTGCAGTGGAAATTGTAAGTGAACAAATGACCCGTAATAAACGACACTTTTTTGTGTCGCCTGCCTAAGGCAGAAGACACATAGGGATCACTTTGTCCCCTTTGTCTGTTGTTGTTGTGTTGTTGTTGTTGTTGTTGTTGTTGTTGTTGTGAAAAAGGGGTTAACATTTGCTGTAAATATCCGCATACTTTGATGGATTTAAACCAAACTTCAGTCATAGATACAACATATGGCTCCCTCAATTTTAATGAGGTCAAAGTCACATGCCAAGGTCAAAGGTCATGTGAGGTCAAGTTGTAAATGTAAAATTGACCTAAATTGAAAATTTGAAGGTCAATTGGACCAAACTTGAATCATAGGTGCGAGCAACATTGATGTCCCTCATTTGTTTAATGAGGTCAAAGGTCCATGCCAAGAGCAAATTAGACCTATCGTTACAACAATCGCGACAGGTGACACATCGGCATCCAGGACCGATGGGAATTTTTACAAAATTTACACGCTCTGGACGTTTATTTAACAGACAATGGTATTTCTGTTTAGGCTTCCATCTGTACCAGATAATGATCACATGCTCATTCATGCGTTATGCTTGCTTGCTTTTCTTTTTTTGTATGTATTTTACTGGTACAACTGGCCAATTTGACACTAACAGGGAAATGATCCATGGCGGTTGCGAAGGAGAGCACAGTCGAACAACATATACGAGAGGCTTGTTAGGCAGTCTCTGCACTGGCTGCTACTCCTGGTATGGTAAGAAAGCTTGTATTCTACAAATAGTTATGTTACTACTGGTGTAGGAGACCAGCTGATAGGTAATATGGAAGAATGTCACTGAGAGGGATAACACCTAGAGTACTAATCACGTTTAGATTCCGATAACCGTAACGGCAATCATAAGCCTGGCCTTTGTCAATGACCAAAATGTCCTGATTAAATGCCCCCTTAATTGTAAACCAAATTGGACAGAAGTGAATATGTGCAGTTGTTCTCCCAATTTCTTTGTTCTCTGGTTATAGCATCTTCTCACAACCAGCTTGCTTCTGATGTGAACAAGTCAATTTCCAAGGTGAAAATTTGGAAGCACTGATTAAAGCTCCACTTGGCAGCAACAGTTTATGTAGACTCCAAGAAGAAAACAAGCTCCAACTGAGAAAAATGCGGGCGCAAAATCATTGTTTCTGTTTCACCATGTGCAAATAGCCTTTGAAAGTTGTGGATTCAAAATTTTGCCAAAATCAATTCAACATTTTAGTCAAAATGACAAGAGACATTGGCACATTTGAAAAATGTGCAGCACCCAAGATTTTTCCACTGTCGGTATTTTTGCATGGTTGTAAGGCGTTTATATACAAAGCCCCTCACCCGAAATGATTAAGACCAATCAGTTCCTTATGGGTAAAACAGAAAGAACGATTTTATAATTCCTCGCCTGCGACTTTAAATTCAGCAGACGACGAAATGGCTTTTAACCACAAGAACACGCATGCCGTAATGCATGTTTCCCACGCTATCTCTGTTTGATCGTCTATAACCTTTTGTGGTTTTAATATCAAAAAATAAAAAAAGTCAAAAATATTCATGTACTATACACTTTGTTGATTAAAGTTATGAAAACTTCAAAGTTTTGCCTCAAAGACCCTGGATTGTCCCCCCAACCCCCCCCCCCCCCCCCCCCCCCCCCCCCCCCCCCCCCCCCCCCCCCCCCCCCCCCCCCCCCCCCCCCTTTAATCCTCATATCAATGTCCCTATCCGTTTTTGGGGTAAATGTTTATTTTTATGTGAAAATATATCTCGTTTTTTCTATGCCTAGGCTATCATTTAAGAGCAAATTGAATAAAATTTCTTTTTTTGTGAAAATTGCCAGTGCCCGCTTTAAAACGAATTTCTAATTTTTCCCACTATAAGCTATATGGGTAATGAGAAAAATATGACTTTTCTTTTGATACAAATCTCCATTTTGATAGAGTAAGTTGGGGGGAAGATGTTTTGATCGGGTCACGCCCTTTACCTTCATGACACTTTTTTATCCCTTAGTACAGTATAGGTACTTTGCAGTGGCAAATTATGGGATTGTTTCAAACACTACCCTCTGGATTTGGAAAAGTGGCCCCATTTCAGTCGTTCAATATTTAAAGGTCCATGGGCATGCTTAAAAATACTATAATACCCGACAAAGGGGTTTATGTACTTGCGTATTAGCATTACGGCAAATTCTTCCTGAAACTACACTGTGAAACTGTAATTTGATCATACGGTATAAAGTCATAGGGTTTCTAAACAGAAATTCCAAACGAAAGTACTTTTCACACACTGGCCGTTGTGAACCCGCATGACGTTTAGTAGTCCTTCATAGCCATGGTGGGGTCATGAAGGGCGTCATGTGGGTGTGGAGAGGGGGGCGCTGGGGGGTGGGGTCGGCGATGTGGCACAGATTTCCCGAAGCCTATTTGACTTTTTGCGTATGCGTCATGGTCGTTAGTAAATACAAGGCTCGTTGAGTTGTGTTGTTATGGCAATTTTTGCTTTTTTTTGTCTCGCCTGAACTTTGTTTCGGCAGAGACTTAGTATCACTTTTCTGTCTGTCTGTCTGTCTGTCTGTCTGTCTTCTGTCTGTCAGCGGTTGTTGCCTGACGTCCGTGTTCATGGCTTGTGTAACGATTTCTCTGGAGTTCCGTAAGGTCATAGATGTAATCTTGGTGGAAAGAACAGGTCCACGATTCCGACCTGATTAGATTTTGGGCGTAAAATATGCTTAATTAATATCTATTTTGCATAATAACGAAATTTTCCCGCAAGCTTGTGTACAAGCTTTCTGGAGTTCCGTAAGGCGTATTATGATGTAACTTGGTGGAAGGGAGCGGGCTGGTGAGTTCTCGAATTCTGATTACGAGTTTTTCGGCCTATTTCGGGCAAATTACGTATCAATGAGCTAATTAATATGCAAAAAACAGCGTATTGGCTAATAATTTTGAAACGGTAAACAATTGGATAACGGAAAATTCCGGCGCTGCAATGAAGCTATCACATGGTGCGCATCTTTTTCCAATTTGAGCGTTTGTGATACAAGCGGCTTAGTTAGGTTGCAAATGAGCTAATTAAATATGCTAATTACTGTATCTCTGAAACCGTACTTCGGATAAGGCAAATTTCCCTTCGTTGCATGAAAGAATCTATGCCTTGCATCTTTTGGGTGAATCATAATTGGGTCAAAGTGCATGTGGGCCGATTAAAGGGCATTTTTTGATACAATTGATCTAATTAAATATGGCATATTGCTGTATCGCTGAAATGGTAACATTGGAGTATGCAAAATTCCTTTGCTACATGAGACTTCTAGGCCGTACATCTTTTGTATGCATCAACAATTGTGCGGTCAAGTGCAAGTAAATCAATTAAAGGGGCAGTGTTTGATTGCAATTGATCTAATTAAATATGCGTAATTGCTGTTCGCTTGAATGTCTTGGATATGCAACTTCCTTCGCTACATGAGACTACTATAATGGTACATCTTTTGTGTTAATAATAATTGTGGTCAAAAATGCATGTGGGCCCACTTAAAGTGGCAATTGTTGATTATTTTAAAATTGCAACTAATGCTAAATGCTTGTTCCATTTCCAACCAAATTTTTCTCAGGTTGTCAGGTCAGTGGAAATAACTACACCTGCAAAAAGAATTTTATTCAGTAGTTTTGTTTATCTTAACAATAAATTAGGTCAGCAATGTGTTTATTGGGCAGTATATTGCTGTGTTTTGATTGGTGGTGTACAAAACAGGTGTACAAAACAAGAAGACTTATCAAAAAAAGGGGTGGTACACCCACCACACAAAGGTATTAAACAGCAATATCAATGCTAGATCAGTGCCCATATTTTCATTGAATGGTTTTTCTACTTCTGGTCAGTCTTATGGGTTGCCAGCCGTTTACCACATTCTGTGGAAAATGTGAAAATCTCCAATTGTGCATTTCACACCGCTTTCTGGACCCGTAGGCGACTCAAATTTAAAAGGTGGTCACAACAACATGATTTTGTCAAACTCGTGTTGCCCAAATTGAATAAATTTTTTCATATTTTTCCTAATTTAGTGAATTTTAAGGGATTTTTTTTTGGCATGACTTTTCATGATTAATATATCCTAACAAATTGGAAATTTGTGGCCCTGGGGGTGGTGTCAAATGAAAGAGCAGAAATAACGAATACTATAAATGCAACCCGGGGGTGCTACTCTAATCCATCTCTTGGTTATGATTATGTTGGGGCCATTTCAAGATTAAGATCTCCCCAAGGAAGATGTTGTGACCGTCTATGGTGGTAGCAAATGAAAGCGAGAGTGAGAAGTATCGAATACTATAAATGCAAAATGGGGGACGGGTTGGCGCAGCGTATCTTCCCATCGCCTTTTCACCAATGAGGTTCTCGGGGTTCGCTTCCCGGCAGGGGCTGGTTCTTCTCGGTGGCTTATGTGAATTTGGTTTCCGATCCATACTCGTTCCCGCAGGTTTTTCTCCTCCGGGTACTCTGCCGTTCCTCCTCCTCCTCCTGCGTCTAAAATCGAGCCTTCTTGGCCTCAATCTGTTCTGGTATATGGTTTCTTCTCTGATGTGCTGCAGCGCCTTTCATGGCAGCCGCACAGCGCCTTGATTCAACGTTTACGGGCATAATGTCGCACACGTTAAAAATACAATTATTATTATCTTATTATTCTAACCCGGGGTGCTACTCTACTCCTAAACATCTCTTACTTGTGCTCATTTTGGACTTTTCAAGATTAATATCTCCACGATGAAAAAAGTTGTGACCCCTAGGGTGGTGTCAAATGAAAGAGTGAGAGGTATAGAATACTATCAAAATGCAAACCCGGGGTGCTACTCCTAACCATCTAGTTATGCTCTTGTTAAGGACTCCTCATGATTAATATCTCCAAAATGGACAAAGTTGTGACCCCGGGGTGGTGCAAATGAAAGACAGGAGTAAAGAATACTGAAATGCAAAAACCAGGGGCTACTCTAAAACTCTCTGACTTATGCTCGTGGTGGGGGGGGGATTTCAACTTTCACGGGAAGATGAATATCTCCCACAATGAAATGTTGTGACCCCTAGGGTGGTGTCAAATGAACTAGTCGGGAAGTACAACTGTAAGAAATTGTAGTTTATCTGGTTGCACCACTTTGTGGGGACACCCTGGACTCGCACCAGTTGAACTCTGGTGTGCTGCTTTTGTCTTACAATTAAGTGCTAAAGCAGTGCGAGACTTTTTGGTTCGAGAACCGCCTTGTTTTTGATTTAGTC